>CM067497.1:24132574-24147646 GCA_034552555.1 Semaprochilodus insignis
TCTCTCTCTCTCTCTCTCTCTCTCTCTCTCTCTCTCTCTCTCTCTCTCTCTCTCTGGGTTATATGTCTATACTCTATAACAGTAACTGCTCCTTTGTCCTGCAGGGGCGTAGTGCCTTTTAGTCAACGGAAAAAAATGCTTGAAAAGGCCAGAGCCAAGAACAAGAAGCCAAAGTCCAGCGCAGGAATCGCATCGATCCCCAACATTACAGTGGGCACTCAGGTGAAACAGCGTGAATTACTTCCTGCTTTCGTGCGACTCTTTGTTTTACGCTCATGTTTCTGACTGTAAGAAAATTTTTAATGTGATGGGGATGAGCAGAGCTTCCGCCCTGTAAACCTGCCTGTCTGCTCTTCAGGTGTGTTTGAGGAATAACCCCCTCTACCACGCGGGTGCCGTGGCCTTCTCGGTCAACGCTGGCGTCCCCAAAGTGGGGGTCCTTCTAGAGTCTGTGTGGAACATGAATGACAGCTGCCGGTTCCAGCTGCGTTCTCCAGAAAGCCTGAAGAACATGGAGAAGAGCACCAAGGCCCAGGAGACCAAGTACGCAAAAGCTGCATGACATGAACAAAGTATCCTATTGCAAAGTACATCCTTATAATGCAACATGAAATGTGTAGCATATTAGGTAGTATATCATGTACTGTGTAAAGAGGCCCGAGTTCTCACCGCACACGGTAGAAGTGATTTATTTCTGTTTTGTTTTGAGAAGAATAGCTTTGTTTTCCGTTTTGCTTTGTAAGCTACTGTTTTCCGTTAGGTGGGCTTGTTCTGAATTTAGATGGTGCTGTTTTTGTGTCTCTCTACAGGACGGAGAGCAAACCTGAACTGGTTAAAACTGAGATGGGTCCGCCACCATCGCCAGCCTCCACATGCAGTGATACCTCCTCTATTGCCAGCAGTGCCTCGCTGCCGTATAGTATGTACTGCTGCCTGACAGCTGCTGTGTGGCACCTTCCTGGTCTTACGAATCAAACAGCTGTTATTTATTGTCTGATATAGCTTGTTAATGCAATGTTTAGAGTACAGGAGTAATGCTAATGCGATATTTAGCAAGGAGCTTTAAACAGTAAGTTTACTGATGAATCTCGGGTTAGAATTGTTCAAAGTATTGGTGACAGGAACCAGCGTCACAGACTTCCTGTAGTTTTGTCCTAAGCTGTTTCACAGTTGTGTGTTACGAAAGCAAATCTGGTCTTTATTCAAGAATTTGATATTGTCTTACAGCATCTTATCTTCAAGTTAGAAGATCTTAAACTACCGATCACTTAAAAACGTTAGCTGCCCAGACAGCTCTTGTTGCAGACGTTAAAGTCAAAACTAAACTAAACTGGAAGTTAGAAATATTGAGAGCAGCCCCTGCTGTTCATCAGAGCGTCACCGCTCCCCAGATTCAGTTTCCTTTAAACCAAGCACTTTAGCCGAGTGTGCTAATGTTACTCCTCCTGAGTAACAGCCCCATGTTTAGCTCCACCTCCTCATTATTCACCACCATCACTGTACTATTGGATCTAACTACCTGCCAGTGAGCTACCATCACATGTGGGAGACTGGGGTTCGATTCCCGGTCTGGGTGACTGTGCTGTGCTACACCAATAAGAGTCCTTGGGCAAGACTCCGAACACTACTTTGGTCCACCTGTAGTATGATTAACACTGCAAGTCGCTCTGGATAAGCGTGTCAGCTAAATGCCATAAATGTAAATAATACTGTGGTACATCAAGAGTGCATGTGGTATATCAGGATCATCTCCTCAGTTGGAGCTGTTAGTTGTAAGACTGTAGAGTCTTTAATATCACTGACTACATCCATTTAGATGCGTGTGCCTAAACTTTTGACTGGTAGTGTATAATCTGCTCTAGCGGGCCGTTTGCCTTTATTAGCAGCGTTGGTGCTTTTATGTAGAGGGAAAATTTGAATACAAGCCCCTGAGGTGCTCAGCGGAATGTATCCTGGCCTACTAACACCGACCCTGGCGTTGCCATTAATTTCTCGCCAATTATATCTGTGCCAGTTATTTAGATTTCATTCTCTTTTACGTGACTTATAAGACACTTTTATGGCTGAAGACCGGATAGAAATAGCTCATACGCTTTGATTAGTAATTCAGGCTGTCCCATATTTTCTAAGGTAAGTATCGTTTCTGTATGATTGCTCTTCACTATGTAAGCACAGAAGCAGCTGTAAGTTCTCCAAGCTTGTCTTGTTTTGGTAAAGGGAAGCTGTGTCATTTTTGTTTGTCTGGTTTAGAGCAGATGAGTAAGTGGAGGCTGGCAGGGCTGGTTTGATGGTGTTTGTAGGTGTCTTATGCGTTATTCACTGTGCCGCAGAGCGGAGGCGCTCCACACCGGCGCCTAAAGAGGAGGAGAAAGTAAACGAGGAGCAGTGGCCTCTGCGAGAGGTCGTGTTCGTGGAGGATGTTAAAAATGTCCCGGTAGGGAAGGTATGTGCACCAGCAGGCTGCTCCCACCCGGCGCTGTGGAGAAGGGGAAAAACAGACAGCAAGGGATTTTATTTACACTTTGTTTGATTTTATTTCTTTGTTTGAATTAAATGCTGTTTTCTTTCCTGTTGATAATGTTACTTCTATATTTTGGTGTGTGATTAAAACATTTGTCCTAAAATTAGTTTGTATATACTATGATGTAATCGTCTTCAGACCAACACACACCATTATAGAACACACAGTAATCGTAATTGTTTTGTTTGATTATATTTTGCTTTTTTCTGTGTTTTCTGTCTTTGTCTGTGATGACTTCTTGCTATGACGCCACATTTGCAACAAATCTCTCTTTTGAACTCAAGGTGCTAAAAGTCGATGGTGCATATGTTGCTGTGAAATTTCCAGGGACGTCGAGCAGCGTGAGCAGCCAGAGTGCAGCTCCCACTGACTCTGACCCGTCCTCACTACTGCAGGACTGCAGACTCCTCAGAATAGATGAACTACAGGTACGGAAGGACCTTTCAGTTCTGTTTGATCTCATTCAAAAGCTATTCAGGAAAGTACCATTCGAGTCTGGGACTGGGGATTTAGTGCACCGCATCTCAGTTTGCACCTCAAACCGCCCAAATGACTATTTAGTTGGCTTTACAAGCTGAAACCCTCATGCAGCTG
Organism: Semaprochilodus insignis; assembly: GCA_034552555.1. Classification (NCBI taxonomy): domain Eukaryota; kingdom Metazoa; phylum Chordata; class Actinopteri; order Characiformes; family Prochilodontidae; genus Semaprochilodus; species Semaprochilodus insignis. The sequence goes on from CM067497.1 coordinate 24,135,690, forward strand.
GTTGCTAGTTGCTGGCAGTGTAATTGCTGTGCAGCTTGACAGTTACATGAAGCAGTTGAAGTTGCATGCAACACATGATTGATTACTACACTGGAGTTGAATTAGCAGCTTGAATTTTTGATGCACCATATTGTTCTCAGTCATCCATGAGATCTTATATTTTGGTTTAGTGGTTTGAAGGCATGTTGTTTGATGTGGTCGTGGGTTTGATTAGCTGTTTCATGAAACTCGTTGAGCCTCTTGCAACTGTTGCATTTGAGTTGCAGAGCACTTTACATTATGCAGCTCAAGTGCAGGTTAGTTCCATCAAGGTCTCAAGCAACTTACAAGCAATGTTGCATGAAAGTTCCCCTCTGTAAAGCCACCCACAGTTCATAAAAACCAATAGTAGATGATGCGGCCTGACATGACGTTTATGTTGATTCATTCAGTCTGAGGTGGTGTTACTTGTTTGGTCAGATCAGAACTTACTTCTACTATGTAGCTTCAGTTCCGGGGTGTTTGTTAGCTGATACCAAACCTGATAAATGAACTAATATATGTTTAGTTTTATGCTGAACATGGTTAAAATTCAGTTAAATTTGAATGCAAACCTAATTTAGTGTGAAACAGCTGAGCTTTTAGACTCAAAAATTGATTCTCTGAAAACTGATTCTCTCGCCATATGCTGGGATGTAAATCCCTGACTTTTCTTATGGTGCATCATGAAGTCCAAAATTTAATCATGATTTAGAATTATCTAAATGCACTGTGATTGCTGAAAGCAAAACTCTGTAGGTTGGTGATGTGTGTTTGTAACCCACTGAATGTCTCTCGTTCTTTTGTCCCTGACAGGTTGTTAAAACTGGTGGAACTCCTAAAGTTCCAGACTGTTTTCAGCGCACACCTAAAAAACTTTGTATACCAGAGAAAGCTGAAATTTTAGCTGTGAACGTTGACTCCAAAGGTGAGTTTTCCCAAAGTTTTCCCTTTTCCCCAAAAAAACCCCACATTTTGCATATGTTGTTGGTGTATGTGTGTGTGTGTGTGTGTGTGTGTGTGTGTCTGTGTTTCTGTGCGTCTGTGTATCTATATAGAACTCTGTGGAATGCATATTTCACTCTTCTGCTAAACCCTGAGTTGTTAACAGTTAACTGTTGAGTGTTTATACTTCGGTGTTGATGTGTCTGGGTTGCTCCACAATTACTCCGCCAACACGCTAGTTGGCAATGGGCTTTCTGTGCCACCGCGTTGGCTTTTTTGGCCTTCTACATCAGTGGTGGTTGACACTGAGCGGATTATGTTAGAGTTGGTGAACGGTTTGTTGTTCGATTTAAAAAAAAAAAAAAATTTTTAAAAAATTTAAAATAAAAAAAGACGCGGCAAAGGCGAAGGTACCCACGTCATGCTTACAGCGTAGATTCAGTGCAGAAACTTCGCTGTCCAAAGAAAAGCAAGTATCTCTCAAAGGCAACTTTACAGGAGAGAGCAGAAACCTGATTTAACTGATTTCAGTAAGTCAGTGGAGCCAGACGTATTTTCAAGCAGTGTGAAGTCATTTCTGTTGGTCCATTCATCATGTGTATGTATACACACGGTGTAGACAGCAGCTGCTGTGTTCAAATGATGTGTAAAAAGTAAAAATTGACGGTTTTCTTTGGACTACTGGACTTTATTGTGTTATACCTGCCATTTAAATATTTGTGGTATAACCGTATGGACCTGGTGTGTTTTGTGTTAATCCCTCTGTCCTCTTTGCAGGAGTCCATGCTGTGCTGAAAACAGGTAGCTGGGTAAGGTACTGTATCTTTGACTTGGCCACTGGTAAAGCCGAGCAAGAGAACCACTTCCCTACGAGTAACCTGGCCTTTCTGGGCCAGAGCGAGCGTAACGTGGCCATCTTCACCGCTGGCCAGGTAAGGACTGCTTTTTAACCTCATACTTGGTTAGAAATAGGACTGTGAACCTCCAATCTCGCTTTGACACACGTGTGATGTTTACATGGCAAAATAGCCACAGCTCACTGGCAGTCTGGTCAGCGTTAAGCCCTTAAGGCAAAAAAAGTTTTAAGGATAAATGATGGTCTTGCTGGCCTTTAGCTTAACTAACAAAAAAAAATCATTTATCATTTAAATTTCATCATTTAGGTCAGTCACAGTATCAGTGTAGAAAAACTGCAGTTATATTTTACCACACATCGTTCAGCCATAAGTGGAGTATAGACAAACACATTCAAAGTATTTCTAAAATAATATAAATAATATAAATATATAACAATATTTATAAAATATTTGTTATTCCTTGCATACTTAACTGGGTGTTATTTCCATAAATTCATAAATATATAAAAAATAATATTTTCCACAATTTAATGTAATTGTAGATGTTTTGTGGTGTTGATTCAGGTTAGAGTCAGGAAATCATGACTGGGTTCTTAAAGAAATGAAGTCCTTGAATTAGAAACTGCAATTCATTGAAGTAATAAAGCTCATGTTTCCCCTGAGATTGCCTTTTATTATCCCATAGGAGAAAATTTGCGTTGTTACATCAGAATTTACAGAGTTTTTTTAATAAAGTTATACAAAAAATAAAATGATACTATTAATAATAATAATGTTGTAGTAGTAGTAGTATCAATAAAAATAATAATAATAATAATAATAGTAATAATAAATTAATAAAGGCTGTACAGTTTCCCTCTGCAGGTCTGTTTGTACTTGTGTAGGATTCCAGGAGTTTCATTTCTGGCTTTTCTCACTTCACGTTCACAGGAAAGCCCCATCATCCTGCGGGATGGAAATGGCACCATATACCCAATGGCCAAAGACTGCATGGGTGGAATTCGAGATCCCGACTGGTTGGATCTGCCGCCCATTGCCAGCCTGGGCATGGGAGTCCACTCCCTCGCCAACCTGCCCAGCAACTCCACAATCAAAAAGAAAGCTGCTATCATCATTATGGCTGTTGAGGTAGATGCTGCTGTTATCAGTATAGTAGCTTTTTAATCCGGTATGTGTTATTGGTGTTCATATAGGACTAATATACTTGAAGGTTTTTGGATTTGTAGTTTTGGGTCAGATTTGATGACGAGAATACGACGAGAATAGACTCGTGGCCGTTAAATCCTTTGTACCTATGGTACCTGTACCTGTGTAGTGATGTAGAAGGTAATTATTCTTAATCACATGATTAGGCATGAGCTTCCTGTGGCCTTTAAGCAGCCATACAGTAGTTGATTAGTATTGGAATGTTAAACTCATAGTAAAAATTAAATAGATTTTAAAAATTTGTTTCTCAGATCTGATCTTTTGAGACCCCCTTCTTCTGCTGTTTTGCTGTGCTGGTGATGTGGCTTTCATATACAGACATGAAAAATGGAGGTGCATCATTTTGCCCTCCACACAGTTGCTCTGTCGAGTCATAGTTCATAAATCTGCAGCACTTTCCTCATTCTGGATTTGGAAAAGACACTTTGAGCATCAAGACGGAGATGCATCTGTAAAAATCAGACAGGAATCGCATTTATACCACCTTCAAATGTGGTTTGGATCCGGCTTGCAACAGAAGAATTTCTGTTGGTGGTGGTGTGTTTTTAGTTGTTGGTATGGTGCTGGTGAAGGGGTGTGTGTGTGTGTGTGTGTGTGTGTGTGTGTGTGTGTGTGTGTATTTATTTATTTATTTTTTTCCCCTTTCATGTTCAGTTGGAAAATCGGTCTTGATGCAATCTGAATATACCAAAAAAAAAAAAGATTTTGGCTCACAGTCTGAAAAATGTCGTGCACCTACCCAGATGGTATTGATACGCTGTGTAAACATGGCCCTAGTCAGCTTTGTCTTTCGTCCTGTCAAGGCTTACCGTACATACACAGCCGCAATCTTCCAGCAGCTAGAAACATACCACATGGGAGAATAGCTGCTTGTGGGTTTGTGCCTTTTTTGGCCAAGAGATGGCAGCACTAGCATGTAAAAGCAACCCTACCCAGAATCTAGCGTTACCCAGGTGCGGTCTGAAGGAGTTACGGTGTGAACAAGTGAGCTGAGATCATCACCGCTGTAGTTCATTTACATTGTGAACATGCAGTTGCACATATGGGCTGCTGGGTACCTGGGATGCCTGACTGGGTTCCTTCTGACCCACAGAACTCTAGACTTCAGTAACCCTCTTCATTAAACACACCTGATTAAACCCATCAGCTAATTAGGAAAGCCTTCATGAGGTGAATGAAGGGTGTTAGATGAGGGAGAACACACTAATCTCTGCAGAGCCTTGGCCTGGAAGGAGCTCAGTTTGACACCCCTGTGTTGAGTTTGAACTCTTTTAAAAGAACTGTAGGTTCTGAAATCGCCTTAAGACGCTAACAGGCATGTATTTGCGTGTGTTTGTCTTTTAGAAGCAGACCCTGATGCAGCATGTGCTGCGATGTGATTACGAGGCGTGCCGGCAGTATCTGGTGAGTTTGGAGCAGGCTGTGCTGCTGGAGCAAAACCTCCACGCTCTGGACGCTCTGCTGGGACACCGATGTGATGGAAACCGAAACCTCCTTCATGCCTGCGTCTCCGTATGTTTCCCCGTCAGCAACAAGGAGACCAAGGAGGAGGAAGGTTTGACTCCTTAATTTTCTCTTTACTCCTCTTTAATGAAGCCTTTAAAAGCCCGGTAAAGTCCCTCAGTATGTCCAGCAGATAGTTTGGTAAATGAAAAGCGCCACATGCTTTCAAAGGAGAAGATGATTCATTAAAATCAGTTTAGTCATGTAACAGATCAGTTACTGACAGTCATGTTTATTATGGGCTTGTTTTTTTCCTCTTTTGCACTGTTTTGTTGTACGGTGCGTTATAGAAGCTGAGCGCTCGGAAAGAAACACCTTCGCTGAGCGGCTTTCTGCAGTGGAAGCCATCGCTAACGCTATTTCGGTGGTGTCCAGCAACAGCTCGGGAAACAGGACCGGGTCATCCAGCAGTCGCGGGTAAGAAGTCCTTTACATGAAGACGTCATTTAACTGTTGAGGCATGGTACTGCAGCGTGGGTCGTTTGCATCACGTCATTTGTTAGCTTTGCGGTCATCCTGCAGGGATGTGTCCAGGAAACCTCCCGCCTCCTGAATTATAAGGCTTTCACCCTTCAGTATGTACCTGAATGGTGTAAAACAGGCGTGTGGTAGCTTCATAAGACGTTTGGCAACTCGTGAGTCTTTGGATAATTTATTTGGCACATTTTCAGGACTAACCTCATACAGTTTGGTTAAACTGGCTTCATATTCGCCAGTTTTTTCCAGTCAGATTTTTGCTTTCCACCTTAAATTTATGTTTTGCAGCACCATTTAAGGTGGAACAGAAATCTGAAGGTAGCAAATAATACACGAACCAGGCTAAAGTTATATAATCTCCAGAAATAGATTAATCAATAATAGATAATAGATTTAGTTCAAATGCTAGTTGTTTGCAAATAGGGCACTCTGCATGGAGCTTTTTGGGAAACACCAGTTTCACAAAATGCAGGCTCTGCTCACTGTTAAAAGCTAATATAACCTGATATTGCCGACATAAAGTTGGATCCATTTTTTGCTTATGGCCTTTTTACTAGCTGCCTTCCCTACAAACTGAAGCACTTTCCCTAAGTATAAATTCAGAAATGACATCTTTTGATTCCAAGAGATGATTCAACTTAATTCCAAATGGATCACTCAGTGCAGTTCCAATGTCCTGTGTGTGTGTGTGTGTGTGTGTGTGTGTGTGTGTGTGTGTGTGTGTGTGTGTGTGTGTGTGTGTATTATTGTCACATATAAAGTTGTTTTTTCTGGGCTTCTCTTGGTCTGACTCTGTTCCACTGCTCTCTGACTGTTCTGTGTTTTGTCTTTGTATAGTCTCCGCCTACGCGAGATGATGAGGAGGTCACTGCGAGCAGCCGGGTTGGGCCGCCATGAGTCCGGCCCCTCTTCCAGCGACCACCAGGACCCTGTTTCTCCACCTATCGCTCCTCCAAGCTGGGTCCCGGATCCCCCGCCCATGGACCCTGGTACGTACGGCACCGCATGTGTGGGGTCATAGCTGGGTCCAAACGGAATCTGCAGAAATGAAACGCCACCTCAAAAGTTCACACCTGATCTACCTGAAATCACTTGTGTTTACTTCCTATAGTTCATGTTCCTGTTCATATTAAGCATGTGTCCTGTATCATTTATCATCGCCCCCCCACCCCCGTAACGCATCTCACCACGGGAAGAACACTGACCAGTAATGTTTCACCTGTCCCGCCTGTCGTCCAGCAAACCCTGGGAACAATTTTGCAGTCGGCCCCACGTTTGCCTTCACCATATTTGTCACTTTGACTTGTCCATATGTTGAAGACGTTTCTCAGAATGCTTCATACAGGAAGATGAACGAAAACTAACATCCATTTAAATGTAAAAGTTAAAAAAGAGTTAAATTACCACCACACAAATGACCACTTCAGGTTCCGTCCGAGACGGTCACCTGTTCTCTTAACCATCACAGTCCACTGCATGCCTGGGTGTAGCCCCTAACCTCCTACAAAAACGTCTTCTCTGCTAGATGGTGACATTGATTTCATCTTGGCCCCTGCAGTCGGCTCACTTACTACAGCTTCTACTGGCCCCAGCCAAGGACCCAGTACTTCCACCATTCCACTGCCAGGTGAGAGAACCCGCTTTATTTATAGCAGTTTGATTTTATTAAAGAGCACAAGCCATTTTCCACCCCCCCACGTAGCCCGTCACTCCCTAAACTGCTCAGCCTAGTCACTGGTAGCTTTCCCTACTTCAGCATGCTTGATTATCAGCTAATCATTAAACCAATCAAGGCGTAATGGAAGTGAAGAACACACATGTAGTACCGAGGTGGCTGTACAGTTGGAGATTTGTTTATTTATTTTGGTTTTTAGTAAACAGTGTGTTAAAATCAACCGTAGAAATAAAACAAGGCAAGAAATTGACAGTACTGTGTGGTGTGAGTATTACCTAACACGCTCGGTAAATAGGGGAGATACAGATTACACTGGTCATTTCAGATGTTTCCATTTCTTTAAAAGCTTCATCTCTAATTTTCCTTTATAATAAACAGCATAACAGGACCTAAAGCCAAACACAGAGTCTCGCAGTGATGGTTTAAATGTCACACACTAAAGATGATTTAAAAGCCCTATCAGTATCAGTCACTCAGTCTTTCCATCAGCCCTTATTTTTACTCAGAAGTACGTTTAGGATGACCCTCAAGAATTAAAAAATATGATTTTAATACCAGAAGGGTGAAAGTAAACAAAAAAGAAAAAGTAAAAAATATAAGTCAAAATAAAAAAGGATTATGAAAACTCATAAAAATTGCAGAAATGTGTGAACAGTAATCACGTTGACAGAAAATAAAGTAATAAATAGGACTAAAAATATAAAAAAAAAAAAAATTTAATAATAGTGATGAAGGAGAAGTGTTGAACTCAGTAAAAACAGTTGCAGTCTGTTTGATGGCAGCTTTAAGGTTTAAGATGATTCGGTGACACCAGTGAGCCCAGTTTTAGACACTCCTGTAGACAATTCCAGCTCGTCGGTACACTGCAGCTACAAGCAGGTTTTACCAGTTCAGTAAGAACTCTCCATACTGGCAGGTGATCAGTCACTAGAGCGAGTCTGATAATCACTGTTACTTACAGACGTCATAGCAGAGTTGAGAGCTGGCGAATCACCCGTGAGAACACTTTAAACACGGTTCTGATTCTCAGGTCGGGAGCCACCACATACAGCGCTCGGTGACTCTATGCAATTTCTCAGCATGCCACAGAGCTTCATTAATATGGGGTTATTTGTACTAAGTAATATCACTAGACCTGTAAATACTGACTTCAGTTGACTTCTGCCATCGTAAGCGTGTATTTGATGAGCTGGTCAGATTTTAGAACTCTGCCTGTCTGTTCCGTCATCTAATTCTTTTAATGCCTTTCTCGTAGGTCCATCATCTGAACCGTCTGTTGTGGAAAGCAAGGACCGCAAGGCCAATGCTCACCTCATCCTGAAGCTGATGTGCGACAGTGTGGTCCTGAGGCCTCACCTACGAGAACTCCTTTCTGCAAAGTACGTAAAGCTTTGGTCTAGGCTCTTGCCTCCCCAAGTGGGAAGAGAGGATATGAGGACACAGTACAACCCTTTTTCTTTAAGCAACATGAACTTGACCCGTAATTGGAGTCACGGTTTCCCAGTGGTCCTGGAGGAACCACTGCCCTGCACATTTCCCCCATTACAGCTGTGAACTAACAAGCCCTTCCTGAGATGAGGTGGATGTGTTTTTGGCTGGGGGAAGAAAACAATGCAGGGCATGGAAACCACTGATCTAGATACCTTTTAAAAAAAAAAAAAAAAAAAAAAAAAAAAGGACCTCGATCAATTAATACCAGACTTTGCATGTTTAAGAATGTGTCAGAAATGTATGTTTTAGTAAAAACAGCAGTAAAAAAAAATAATTAAAAAAAACAGGGATGTACCGAATGTTATTCGGCTGAAAATGGCGGAAAAAACACTTTCGGTAAAAAGACAGATTAATTTATCCCGAACAATGAGGTTTTTAATGCCGCTGTTACCTTTTCATAACTTTTAGTCGTTAGCTTCAGAGCTAGCACCATCTGCTCTAAGCTAATACCCCCTTTAATGCCTTATTTCTCCACTGTGAGTCACACCGGCGCACGCTGACACCTCCCAGCTCTTATTCAGCTTCAAGCATTCGACCCAAACGGAGCACAGACAGAGTGAAGGCCAGAACAGAACTGCTACAGCAAGGCAGACAGACAGCAGCTTCTTTGTGCCTACATCGAGGCAGGCAGGCAGACAGACAGCAGCTTCTCTGCGCCTACACCGAGGCTGGCAGACAGACAGACAGCAGCTTCTCTGCGCCTACATCGAGGCAGGCAGACAGACAGACAGACAGCAGCTTCTCTGCGCCTACATCGAGGCAGGCAGACAGACAGACAGCAGCTTCTCTGCGCCTACATCGAGGCAGGCAGACAGAGACAGCAGCTTCTCTGCGCCTACATCGAGGCAGGCAGACAGACAGACAGCAGCTTCTCTGCGCCTACAGCGAGGCAGGCAGACAGACAGCAGCTTCTCTGCGACTACACCGAGGCAGGCAGACAGACAGCAGCTTCTCTGCGCCTACAGCGAGGCAGGCAGACAGACAGCAGCTTCTCTGCGCCTACAGTGAGGCAGGCAGACAGACAGCAGCTTCTCTGCGCCTACACCGAGGCAGGCAGACAGACAGCAGCTTCTCTGCGCCTACAGCGAGGCAGGCAGACAGACAGCAGCTTCTCTGCCCCTACAGCCTTCGTAAAAAAAAAAAACCACAAACTCCAGTTTTACAACATCGTGATAAACTCGTGACCAGCGTGGAGGGAGGCGCTCTCTGTGAATGCAGCAGACTGTGGTTTATATTTATACAAGTCATGTAGTGCTTTGTTTTTTTTTTTTTTTTTTTTGTTTTTTTTTTCTCCTTCCATTACTAATACAAAAATACATTTGGCATAGTTAATTTATGCAGTAGTAGAAAAAAGTGGCAAAAAATAATGAAAACTCTGAAAACCGTGTTCGGTATGAAGGTTTCATTTTGTTCGGTTTGGGCTTTGGCCGGACATGCTCATTTGGGTGCATCCTTAAAAAAAAATAAAATAAAAAAAAAGTGTGTATTTGAAATTAAGTCATTCGGATTTGCTTTTGTGTTTACACAAGCTTTTAAGTTTTGTTATTAATTGATATGAATATTAGACACCTCAGTGTGTGCTAGCCGTAATCCTAACTGAGTTATGCGTGGGTTGCTGTGGCAGGGATGCTCGAGGCATGACTCCGTTTATGCTGGCTGTGAGTGGACGGGCGTACCCGGCTGCCATCACTGTCCTGGAGGCGGCTCAGAAAATCGCCAAGGGTGAGTAAATTCTGATATTTAGTCTAAATCTTTCAATTGCTGTAAAGGCTTATTTTATTTTATCTTTTTTTCCTTTTCTTACTTTCCAAAATTGATGGAGGGATAGATTGCTGTTAGTTATTTTAGTAGATTATTAGTAGTATAGAAATTAATTAGCTTCTGTTAATTGGCTTCGTCTTCTAATGTGACGGAAAACACAAACATTAAACGTTAGTTGTGTAAGAAATTAAGCTCTTCCCTGGATTATGTATGGTTATCATTGTTTGCCGTTGGCGGTGCAGGAGAGCACGGGATTGGAGAGAAGGAAGACGTGAACTCTGTCTTTATGGAGATGATCTGTCCGGCGGGAACAAACCCAGACGACTCGCCACTCTACGTGCTGTGCTGTAACGACACCTGCAGCTTCACCTGGACTGGAGCTGAGCACATTAACCAGGTGAGCTCCCCTCAGTTGGAATACAGTAGCTCTAGGACACATGCTCTTTTGAATCCTTCATGGTTTTGCAGAAATGGGCAATGCGGAGGGCTGGGCGGTCACAGTGTACGCATTCCCTGATACTATATGTATTAGGTTGTTGACACCCCACAGTATGATGCATGATTTTAAGAATGATGATATTTGAGATTGAGGACCTGCGGTCTCAGCAAGTTCGTCATATTGTAGTGCATTGTGTCCATTCGTCCTCGCGTCACAAACTTTTGCGTCCTCATTCACTATCAGGTCATCTGGCGCCTGAGTTCACACTTAGCCACATGGTTGGATCTCTATCGGCAGCGGAGTCTTTCTGCACTTACTGTTTATATGCCGAGTTTAACATTTTTGGGGCTGGGATGTCTTAAAGTGGAGCTGATATTTAATCCTTTTGCGTGTGTGTCTCTGTGTCTCTGTGTGTGTGTGTGTCTCTCTGTGTGTAGGACATCTTCGAGTGCAGGACATGTGGTCTGCTGGAGTCCTTGTGCTGCTGTACGGAGTGTGCCAGGGTTTGCCACAAAGGCCACGACTGCAAGTGAGTGGACATCTCTCAGGAACCTTCAGACTCAGCAGATCACAGAACAGTTTTAGTAAAGGCAGGGGATTATAGACCAGTGTTGGATTGGTTTGCATTACCTGTCTTTGACAGTCTAGTGTAGTCTCAGGCCAAGGCTTAATCTGGGCCTGAAAATCTCGCCTATATTGTTTTCAGTCTTAGTATAGTTATTTTGAGCTATATTTTTAGTGTATTATGATTTTTTTAGTGCGTTGTGACTTCAGCAAAATAAACGGTGTTGTATCAAAGGGAATGACATTATACAGCAGTGCTTACGTGATGCGAATGGCCAGAAGCTCCTGTAATTAAAGAGTAGCTTGTTTACGCTGTAACCCATGTAGTTACCATATAGTGTTAAAGGAATTTTGAGCAGAACTTCTGCTAACTGTAGATGTGTGTGTTTGTCTCTAGGCTAAAGCGGACATCTCCCACTGCGTACTGTGACTGCTGGGAGAAATGTAAATGTAAAACTCTGATCGCTGGACAGAAGGCAGCACGGCTTGACCTGCTCTACAGACTGCTGACCACCACTAACTTGGTCACCAGCCCCAACAGCAGGTATGCTGCACACACAGGGTAAACAGTAAACCCGTACTAAACATGCACTCTGTTCCGCTGACCACTAACTGACCGATATGTTTCACCATATTTCTCTCCTCGTTGTGCAAACTGGGCGGTCCTAATTTTGGCTAGCTCCGTAAGCGTTCCCCTGGCCTATCACAAGGCTCACGTCTTTAGCCCCACCCACACAAAATAGATAAACAGGCACTCAGTCTGTGTTCACCTCTGTCGGTGTTACTAACCTTGCCACATCGTATTTTTCTCTCTCTCTCTCTCTCTCTCTCTCTCTCTCTCTCTCTCTCTCTCTCGCTCTCTCTTACCTGTTCTTCTGTGCTGGTTATGATTGCCAGGTCTGCTCCTCTCTGTATGCACTCCTCTCTGCTCTTATTCCAGCTCTTCTTCTCAGCAGAGATGTAGTAAATGCTGGAATTGAAGTAAACCCATCCTTGCTGAGTGGCGTTATCTGTAGACACA
>CM067497.1:24147880-24166106 GCA_034552555.1 Semaprochilodus insignis
TCTCTCTCTCTCTCTCTCTCTCTCTCTCTCTCTCTCTCTCTCTCTAGGGGTGAGCACATCCTGCTGTTTCTGGTGCAGACAGTTGCTAGGCAGAGTGTGGAGCACTGTCAGTATCGGCCACCTCGGATCAGAGAGGACAGGAATCGCAAGGCTGCAAACGCGGAAGGTACAGACGCTTCATCTGTCTAACTGCTGTAGTGAAGCTGCAGCCTGGTTAAATCATGTGCAGCAGAAAACAAATCTCTCAAACGGTGACTTTAAATATCAGTGAAGGAAAAAGGGTTTTATTAAAGGGGTTTTAGACCAGTCCTCCCATCTATCTGAGTTGAAGCAGGTCTGTTAGAAACACATCAGTTTTGTGGATGCACACTGACTTGGACGTGGCTTATTTTGCATTACCAAAATCCAGTTTAGTTTAGTCTAGGCTAAGGCTTAATCTGGGGCTGGAAACCTCACCTATATTGTTTTCAGTATTTGAATAGTTATTTTGAGATTATTTTGAGGTTTGTTTTATTGAGTGCTGCACTTTTGAGTCTTTGGAACACAGAACTGCGGTGTTCACGTCTAGTCCTTGGCGTTGTATAATACATAAAGGCTGATATTTTGAGCCAGAATGTACCAGCTGCACTATTTAAGGTGGAACAGGGAAATCGGAAAAGCCAACTGTGCCGCTGCCACATTAACGCTGATTGGTGATGCACATGCAGTGTTCTCGTTAAGGTCACATGACCACAAATACATATGGATGTATGGATACATATCCAATCCACATATAAAGGTAGCTCAGGTCAGAGTTTGAAAGATGGGGGTAAAGCAGTTTGTGCTCGATACAGCTGTGGTGACGTGTTCTCTGTCTTTCAGACTCGGACATGCCTGATCATGACCTGGAGCCCCCGCGGTTTGCCCAGCTGGCTCTGGAGCGCGTGCTACAGGACTGGAACGCCCTGAAGTGCATGATTATGTTCGGCTCACAGGAGAACAAAGACCCGTGAGTGGCCCTTCCGGAACCTGACCCTTTTACGTGTACACACCGACACAGAGTAGTCACGAGCCCTGCTCCTGGAGATCTGAGTTTGTCTAATTGCTGTTCGTATGTGTTTTTTTACGATTTAAAGTCTTTCTGTTCATTTCGTAGGCTGAGTGCGAGCAGCCGGATTGCTCACCTCTTGCCAGAGGAGCAGATGTATCTGAACCAGCAGAGTGGCACCATCAGGCTGGACTGCTTCACTCACTGCCTCATCGTCAAGTGTGCTCCAGACATCACTGTGAGTCAGAGGGAAAACTGAGCAAACAGACTGAAGTCATGGTGTTAAAGCCTGTTTAGCGATGCACACTGTTTGTGCGGAGTAAGCAGTGTTACTACCCGGCTCTCACCGTCTCTCTTGTAATACTCAAGAGTGGTGGACCATTCTCAGCACCGCAGTGACACTGACGTGGTAGTGTGTGTGGTACTGCTGTGAGTGGATCAGACACAGCAGTGCTGCTGGAGTGTTTAAACACCGTGTCCACTCACTGTCCACTCTATTAGACACTGCAGTGCTGAGAATGATCCACCACCCACATAGTACCTGCTTTGTGGGGGTCCTGTGGGGGTCCTGACCATTGAAGAACAGGGTAATACAGTATACAGAGAAATTTTTTTTTTTGTTTTTTTGTTTTGTTTTTTGTCGTTTTGGTTCTCTAAATGAATCAAGAGTACACGATTTACATTGCAGGACACCCCTTCGAGGACACCCCTACTCCCATATATTAAACCCAGGAAATACATATAATTTGACCTGATTTTGGCCTAAAATGCCATATTTAAGCATGTACTCTTTGGTGGATGTTTTAGCTCATTGTTACATAGACAATCGTCAAGGCGTGTTGGATCCTTTTTACACAGCTTTGCGTTTTGGGTAGATTCCTAAACGGTTCAGACACACGTACTGACTGTTTTAGTTTGGGTTCTGGACATTTTGGGGTGTTTATTAATTTTGGTGTGTATTAATTTTAATGACATTTGTGTTTTTGTTGTGTAGTTCATTGACACCCTGCTGGGCACGCTGGTGAAGGAGCTGCAGAATAAATATACTCCGGGGCGTCGAGAGGAGGCCATCTGTGTCACCCGCAGGTTCCTGCGCTCTGTCGCCAGAGTCTTCGTCATCCTGAGCGTCGAGATGGCCTCGTCCAAGAAGAAGAAGTAGGACTCTGACCTTATGTTACTTTCAGTCATTGTGTTTCCACAAGAAGGGATTTGGGTTCATTGTAAAGTGGCATAGAACATTTTGTCTTTGTGCTGCAAAGTGAATTTAGTGATTTTCAGCTTGATTTGAACAGATTATTGTTGTTGAAGTTCTGTTTGTAATGCATTAAAAACTTGGACTAAAATACAGTAGATGTTTTGCATTTTGTTATAGTGAATTGAAGGCCTAATTTTTTATTTTTGTCTGGATATCTTGTTAACTGTCCCCTATACGCTTCTCTTTTTCTCTCTTCCTGTACCTGCAGTAACTTCATTCCCCAGCCCATAGGGAAGTGCAGGCGTGTGTTCCAGGCTCTGCTGCCCTATGCGGTTGAAGAGCTCTGTAACGTGGCTGAATCTCTGATCGTGCCCGTCAGGATGGGTATCGCTAGGCCAACGGCTCCCTTCACGCTAGCCAGCACCAGCATCGACGCTGTCCAGGGCAGTGAGGAGCTTTTCTCCGTGGAGCCGCTGCCCCCTCGGCCCTCGCCGGACCAGTCCAGCAAGTGAGTCACACAGAATACCTGTTGTGTTCTGAAGAATACTCTGCTAACAGTTACTGTGTACGGGTTGATTTCTCCCCGTTCAGTGTTCTGACACCTGCTTTGTCTGTGCCATCCAGCTCTGGTCAGTCTGCTTCCTCCTACATCATCAGAAACCCTCAGCCACGGCGCAGCAGCCAATCCCAGACAGCCCGCGGCCGAGATGAGGAGCAGGATGACATTGTTTCAGCCGATGTGGAGGAGGTTAGAAAAGCCCAGCGGGAAACAACATCCCCAGTTTCTTTAAAATCTATCCCTCCTTCTTTTATGGAGTAGAACAAGGAAATTCTCCGGACTTGCTTTGGTATAGTTAGTTGAACACTGTACGTTGATACAGTTAGCGTGACTATCTTTGTGAAGTCGAGAAGACTTCAGAAAGCTTTAATATGACTGACAGTAATACTAAACAGAGGGCAGCTTAGCAGGAAGTCCTTCATATTCTACAGACCCCTAAGAGCTGTCACTCATTAGCATTATCCAATGACATGTTAGTTAAACGTTTGTGCTAATGCATATACTCTTAACGAGTCCTCCTTGTTTACAGGTGGAGGTAGTGGAGGGAGTGGCTGGGGAGGAAGATCACCATGATGACCAGGAGGAGCAGGGGGAGGAGACTGCGGAAGCAGAGGGGCAGCATGACGAGCATGACGAGGACGGTAATTATCGAAAAGTGCTGCGTACTCGTTAAATAAAAAAAAAAAATTGGGCAAGAGGCATAAACGGCTCAGAGGGTCTGGTCCTATTGCTGAGACCTGTTTAGAATGTTAATGATGCACCAACGTTGCTTCTCACACAGCTGACTCTCCTGATTTGCGAGTGCTCTTTTTATCATGGATGCCCTGCAGCTGCAGCTGCAATCATTTCCCACAAAGCTTTAATCTGACTTCAAAAACTTGGCCAGAGCCTGGTGATGGGGAGCCTGGTCACTGCGTTCTAAAGATGGCTGCAAACGCTAGAGAGCGCCCACGAGTCCTCAGTGACTAGGAGTAAATACTAATGTAAAGGTGTGGACGTCTCGGGCCTACCCGTGATTGCAGAGGCGATGTTTCACCTGGCTTCAGTTAGCTGTATGATGTGACCCCTCGCTGTGTGTGTTGTACACATTGGTTGCTGGGCATGCTCCGAGGACAGAAACACGAAAAGTGATCTACGTCTGACACTGTTCTGAACAGCTCGCGCCCCTAAACTGACCCGCATGTGATACGCAGTCATGACTGCTGATTGTTTTAACTTTAGCTTGTTAAAAAGAGGCGCGTTATTTGGCCATGCTCGCTACTTTGGTATGTGTCCTTGGGTTTTTTTGAACTTTGCTTTCAGACTGTTCCCTTTCACCTACGGCTGATTTCACCCATTCCCTAAAAAGCCCCACTGAACGAGGAGCATTTTAATAAGTGCCTGTACAGAAATGTCACCATGAATGTTGGAGGTCTCAGCAGCTGGAAGTTGTGACAGATGTTGAGTCAGATTAACATGGCAGTCGCATAAATTGAGTCACATTGCTGCAGATACATATCGAACTGTGATGATGGAAGGTACTCCTCACACATCACAAAGGAAAGTCTTGATCGTATATACTTGGCTGTAAGAAGTTGTGTTAAGTGTCCACTGTGATTGGAAATGAATGTTAATGACATTATGAATGTGAGTGTGAACGGTAAGTAAAGATTATGAATTATAGTTGCTGTTGCATGTGAATGTAGTTGAATATTCAGAGCTCATGTTACCTCAGGCCAGTAATGGTTTAGTCTAGGGGAGGAGCGACCCGTATATAAGCAGCCTGACTCGGGGTACGGCGATTCTTCCAGCTCGGTAGTTGACTGAATGTCATGAGTGTTGGTGATCTGTATGACTTGGTAGCCGTTGATCTATGTCCTCTAGCATAATAGAGACTGTGTGAATAGCTGTGAATGTTGGTGTGTAAATAAAGGTGACGGGGAGAAGAACTCCTCCTCTTGTGAAAGCCCGTCTTTTCCCAGTTCTCCAGACCATTCGCCCGACACTACCCGTAAAGTGTGCCCAGTACTACAGCATATTCCTGGGTTGAGGCACACACTTTATCACAAGTCCCACAAACGAATCCGATTCGGGGTGTTTTCGCTGTTCAGGCTGCCACACGGATACACATCTATCACGTGTGTAGAGAAAGATCTGCTTTGTGCCGCGTGTACCTGCTGTGTGGGCGTAGCTTAGGAGATGGAGGGGATGGAGTTGATTACTTGCACAACTGAAGTTGATGTCTGGTCGTCTTTTCCCTTCAGGAAGCGACATGGAACTGGACCTGTTAGCTGCCGCAGAGACGGAGAGCGACAGCGAGAGTAACCACAGCAACCAGGACAATGCAAGCGGGCGCCGAAGTGTCGTCACCGCAGCAACAGCAGGATCTGAAGCAGGTAGTTGAGCTTCATGTAATGTTGGTTTCTGGGCTTAGTGACTCTGATTGACCAAGCCAGACATCAGAACGAAACACTTCTGTTTCTAGAATATAACTGACTCTTAAACAGCAACATCAGACGCTCGGTCCTGGATTAAAGAGAAAAGGCTCCAAGCTTTATTGACAGGTGTGTGCTGAAGAGCGTACTCCTGGGCGGATTGAGTTCAAAGGCAACCGTATGAGCTTCCATACTTCTACAGGACTCAGGAGGTGATGCAGTGCCCCTCCTGCTTTTCCATACATGTCCAAACGCCATGTTAGTTAACGCTTGAATGTGCGGTCTTACTTATAGATGTATATGCGAGTACAGTAGTCATATGCGGCTCCCCTGTTTGGCCCGTGGCTACAGAACATGCCAGAGAGTTCCGGTGAACTGATGAAGTTTTTGTCTTATCGGAGGAAAAAAAAAAACGTGAGTGCTTTACTGATGAGTGGCGTTCTTAAGGTTACACAAGCCATTCGTAACCCTTTAATGATAGAAACCTACATAAACAAGTTACAATCTAACAAGCGTTCATAACTACAAAGGCGGCTTTTGTCATTTTGTCATCTTTTCGGTTTTTCCTCTTCAAATGAATTCGGCAGCCGGATGGGAATCTGGCTGAAGTTTATCAACAGCTCTTTTTTGGCGGTTTTCCAGATGGTGTACGATGTGTTTGTAGTGTGCTGCTTTATTGTGTGCGTTTGGATGCTACTCCGATTCTGTCTAACCTGTATTTGTTTGTTTGTAAGGTTGTTTGTTTTAATCTCTTCCGTAAACCCCTCTTGTTTTCCCGAAGGTGCCAGCAGCGTTCCTGCCTTCTTTTCTGAGGATGATTCCCAGTCCAACGATTCGAGCGATTCGGACAGCAGCAGCAGTCAGAGCGATGACGCGGATCAGGAGACGTACCTGCTGGACGAGCCGCTGGAGAGGACCACCGGTTCAGCTCATGCCAACAGCGCCGCCCAGGCACCCCGCTCCATGCAGTGGGCCGTGCGGACCACTCCCAGCCAGCGCTCAGCTGGGGGGGCCCCTGCCAGCTCCTCCACTCCTGCAGGTACATCTCACACCACTGCATGTTTCTGCCCAATCTGAATTTATGACCTTATGAGATTTCATTAGGAATTGATTTAGCACTTTGTTTACTTTATGAAAAGTACTTTGTTTACCACGACCGAGTCAGAGGCAGAACCTGATTCTTGGATTGCTCTGCTATAGTGTTCATTGTGTTCAGTTCAGTGTGCCACTTGCATGATGTCAATTTCTAACATGTCTGTAAACGCCTCCTAGCGAGCTCGACGGGCCTGATCTACATCGACCCATCCAACCTGCGCCGGAGCAGCGCCATCAGCACTAGTGCAGCAGCTGCCGCCGCAGCCCTGGAAGCCAGCAACTCCAGCAGCTACCTGACCTCTGCGAGCAGCCTGGCCCGGGCCTACAGCATCGTCATCCGGCAGATTTCTGACCTCATGAGCCTCATTCCCAAGTACAACCATCTGGTCTACTCTCAGTACCCTGCTGCGGTCAAACTCACCTACCAGGATGCGGTCAACTTGCAGGTGAGGAGATGTGTTCTCTGGTGTTTGTGACTCCGTATTGACCACAGATAGACAGCAATAGTGGCTAACTCTGTGAAACACCGCATGCCCTTTACTTTGTTTGGGCACTTGATGAGAAATGGACCAGCAACTTTAAAAGCAAATTATGTCTTTCTATTGCTGTTCTGTTTTATTCTGGAGCTGTATGTTTCTCGTCCTTCAGAACTTTGTGGAGGAGAAACTGATCCCCACCTGGAACTGGATGGTGTCCATCATGGACTCCACGGAGGCTCAGCTGCGTTATGGCTCAGCTCTGTCCTCAGCCGGAGACCCTGGACACCCCAGCCACCCTCTGCACGCTTCCCAGCACGCCGGCCGCAGAGAGCGCATGACTGCACGTGAGGAGGCCAGCCTCCGCACCCTCGAGGGACGCAGGTCAGATAGCCGTGAAGCAGCTTTTATGATCAGCAGGTGGAGATAAAGTGATGGTTGAATCTGTGCTTTACTGATTGTGTGTTTTTTCTGTGCTTTAGACGTGCGGCTACTTTGCTGACCGCTCGCCAGGGCATGATGTCGGCTCGCGGTGACTTCCTGAACTACGCCCTCTCTCTGATGCGTTCCCATAATGACGAGCACTCTGACGTACTGCCCGTGTTGGATGTGTGTTCGCTCAAGCATGTGGCTTACGTCTTCCAGGCTCTCATCTACTGGATCAAGGCCATGAACCTGCAGACCACCCTGGACACCACACAGATGGACCGGAAGAGGTCAGTATCTCTGAAACTGGAGGCACCTCAGACATGCATCCCTCAGGCTTTCATTTGTGCGGAGTACAGAATAATGAATGACTTGTTTGTGCTCCAGGAATCGCGAGTTGTTGGAACTTGGACTGGACAATGAGGACTCGGAGCATGAGAATGATGAGGACACCAATCAAAGTGAGTCGACCTGAGCCGAGTCCACTTTGACCAGTGTGCTAATGGCCTGGTCATTTACGTGTTGTATGTAGCAGAACAGTCCTTTTGGAAATCAGCAGTTTGTTTACGTTTTCATGGAACTCTTATTTTGTAATGCCCTGTGATGATGTACTATTAAATTTGTATAGCCAGTTGAATCGCCTTATTTATGTCCTCATAGGCTCCACCCTCCAGGATAAAGAGGAGGAGCCTGTCCCAGCGGAAACTGGCCAACACCACCCATTCTTCCGTCGCTCGGACTCAATGACCTTCCTTGGCTGTATCCCTCCGAATCCCTTCGAAGTACCCGTCGCTGAGGCCATCCCGCTGGCTGACCAGCCACACCTGCTACAGGTGAGGGCTCTGTTTTGTCAGGGTGATTTTTACTTAATATTCAAACGTGAGAGTTGATGCCATCACTGGTTTAATCGTTTACATTTTAATAAGTTAGAAATATAGGTAAGTTTATACTTGATGCCGTTTACAGTGGGTATGTATTTATTAACCAGTTTATTTATTTGTATTGGTCTTAATACTGCTGTTTGAATTTGGATAATCAAAACTGCAGCTTTTGGCTTTCGAAAAATCGCACAACCCCGATATTAAAAATGATAAATCGTTCAGGCCTACTTAAGAACAACTGTTAAGAACATTGGGCCTTACTTCATAAGACGTTGAGTGTCCACCTCTTTGTAAAAACTGCATAACTGGGTTTTAGAATGATATTCTTAAGAGTGGTTGGTGAATGAGGCCCTCTGATATTCAGCATGAACAGTTAGGAAGCTCTTATTAAGGTTTAAAACTGTTTTTAATTGTACTACGTTCTATTGTTTGTCGTTCTAGCCGAATGCAAGGAAGGAGGATCTGTTTGGCCGTCCCAGTCAAGGCCTCTACTCCTCCTCGTACATGGCTAGCAAGGGTCTGACCGACCTCACAGTGGACATGAACTGCTTACAGGTAAACACTCTTTTGCGAACACTCTCTGCCGTCACCTTGTTAGAGGCAGTGCCCTGCTGAAAACCCAAACTGTAAAAATATGATGATATAGTTAGGATAATAAGGGTGTACTAACACTGTGCCTGGTTGCTTTTTACCGTCCCAAAGACAGTAAAAGGAAGATCAGCTAAGAGCTGTAGTTTTTTGCGCTACACTCAGCTGCAGCCTTTATTCTGCCAAAACTGCCCAAATTATCCAAAGATCTGATTCTCTCATCTCCTACGAGACTGACGTTCCTATGTTTGAGTTTTCCAGTTCCTCCTTAAATGGTGCAGCAGTTACATTCTAGCACAGTAAACCGGAGTGACCCTTTAGCTGCTGTGCTTGTTTGCAGCGCTTGCATGTTGTAGTTTGGTGTTCGGCTATGGTTAGTGACCACACTAGATGAGTCCAACTGAACCGTAGTGACAAAACGAGACCAGTAAACTGGACTTTAGGGGTCCGACATGCTTGGGCATGGCACGGTACTGCTGGCCTAGTGGGAGAACAGCCTGAAGTGATGTTGTGTATTTAGCATAATGATCATAGTTGTTTGACCTCTTTGGTTCAGCTCACAGAATCAACTGACACCTACCTAAGCTGGTGTTTGAGCGGGATGGAACCTAGAATGTTCTGATCTGATGGCGTCTACAATAACAGGACTGAGCTTTTGTTTCTTTATTGCCAGTGCTCTTTTGTCAGAAGCAGTTTTGTTAGAAACCCTAATTAAATTTGAAACTGAAATATCGTGGGTGTCGCTTTCCCCAGATTCTGCCCACGAAGATGTCCTATTCAGCCAACATGAAGAACGTTATGAGTATGGAGTCTCGGCAGAGGGGAGAGGAACATTCAGCAGCCTCACAGGAAATGGACACCTCCAAGCCTGGCCCTTCACCCCACGACCTGGCAGCCCAGTTGAAGAGCAGCCTGCTAGCAGAGATCGGTCTGACGGAGAGCGACGGCCCGCCACTCCCAACGTTTATGTAAGAATGAATGTTGTGTCCTCAGGTTTTGTTGTTAAGAGTGGTTTGGTGGCTCCGTTTTAGAGAAACTTGCCGAGTTCACAGAAAACTACCTCACAGTGCTGTTATATTAAGTGGTTATTAACGTGCATAGAATGTATTTGTCACACATCAATATAAAATACCATATACATACAATACATTAATAATAATACATGTACAAAAAATGAAGAAAAGGAAAAGAACAAAAAGTTGATAACACAAACGCACAGAATTTTACATCGTCAAGCTGTGTGTTTTCCACTCGTCCACTCATCTCTTAGGATATCTTGGGAACATGTGCGGCAGTTGTTGCGGAATGTGCACCTTCTGTAACCACTAATGTAAATGGCATAACGCTGCATGCTGTGTACCACCAGTTAACCACAGGATGGTACGAATAAGGAAGAAATAATTATTTAAAAAAAAAAAAAAAAAAACGCGATAGATAGATGGATAGATAGGAAACATGGCTAGCTCATGACAGAGGGCTACATGGAGTATGGGATGTCAATTTAGAAGAGGAAATAAATTAACATGTTGTCCAGGTTTTCCAGATTTTCCTATCTTCAACATTCCATATAACGCTCAGAAGGCACGTGTAGGTTCACTGGTGGTTTAGATCAAACCCATCAGAAGACCATACTATTTGCATCCCGACTAATGTTGTCTCAAGGCAGCTTCACAGAAAAGCAGTTTAAGTAAAGGAAAAGAAAAATGCCGAGTCCATGTACAGACGTAGGAAAGGCAAATCCGGGTCCAAGCCCCCCCATGAGCAAGCCAGATGGAACAGTGGCAAGGAAAAAAATCTCTCAAGAGTAAGAGGAAGAACCCTCGAGAGGAACCAGGCTCGAGGGGGGAGCGCATCCTCCTCAGGTCGATCCTGGTTGAAGAAAGAAAGATGGAGCTAAACTATTCATTGATTTTGGAAAACAGGTGGAATTTCCTTTTTTAAGGAACACCTGCCCCAGTTTACACACTGCCTGTGAATGGATGAGGTGACATCAGGCTGCAGCTTATACATTGTAATGGTTATAGTTTAGCATCTCTTGGTATTTAAGCGGCTCTCTGAGGGCAGAGCTGCAGAGCGTCACTGTTCCGGTTACATTTACTGATGATCAGGCAGAGCTTGAGGAGGATTGACTGCGTTGGTATGTGATAGAAACGGTGATGCGGTGTCGTGGCCATATTAGAGCAGCTTCTCAGTGTTTAATCCAAGTCCTTATGATGCGGAGTACTGGCTTGAATACTTACGTTTTGCTGCGTTCTTGTTTCTTCCAGTCCCCACTGCAGCTTCATGGGCATGGTGATCTCTCATGACATGCTGCTGGGCCGGTGGCGACTGTCCCTCGAGCTCTTCGGACGCGTCTTCATGGAGGATGTGGGAGCAGAACCTGGATCTGTGAGTAACCTACCGCCTGGTTTCGGTCTGACAGTACGGAGGGGGCTTTATTAGCTGATGAGTGGGGTGTCGGAACAGGGCGAGGAAGAGGGTGGACTCTCTTCTTTTGGAAATCCCCACCTCTTGTATAAAAGTGCACTGTTTTGTTTTATATCGGACATGTGTGGTCACCAGTTTTTGGGATGGTTTGCAGAATTCCAAAGAAGTACAAAAATCATGTGGTTTAAGTTTTTGTGATCCAAAGTTTTTTGTATTGGGGAAAGAAGGTTTTGTTCCACATTATTTAAATTTTACGTAATTAATTAATATAACTAATTATTTTATTTTTATTTAATTTAAATTAAAGAATCAAAGCAAGTTCGCTGAGAAGTCTCAGCAGCATTAATATCTGTATGGAAATTTTTTTGATTGTAAACATTTAGTGTATTTATTTATTTATTTATTTTTTAATCCTGCAGTGTTGATCACCTTTTTGCATTCCCCACAAACCTGATTGGAAAGACTGACTTCCTGTTAACCAGTTTTTACTTAGCTAAGCTTAAGCTTCTCTTCTGAACTTATTCTTTTGCCAGATTCTGACGGAGCTGGGAGGTTTTGAAGTGAAGGAGTCCAAGTTCCGGAGGGAGATGGAGAAGCTGAGGAACCTCCAGTCTCGGGATCTGGCTCTAGAGGTGGACCGGGACAGAGATCAGCTCATCCAGCAGACCATGCGGCAGCTCAACACTCACTTCGGCCGCCGCTGCGCCACCACGCCCATGGCGGTGCACCGCGTCAAGGTCACTTTCAAGGACGAGCCTGGAGAGGGCAGCGGAGTCGCTCGCAGCTTCTACACAGCCATCGCGCAGGCCTTCCTGTCAAATGACAAACTGCCCAACCTCGACTGCGTGCAGAGCGTGAGCAAGGGCATGCAGGCCAGCAGTGAGTACTGCCTTTCAGCTGTTCAACTCC
Organism: Semaprochilodus insignis; assembly: GCA_034552555.1. Classification (NCBI taxonomy): domain Eukaryota; kingdom Metazoa; phylum Chordata; class Actinopteri; order Characiformes; family Prochilodontidae; genus Semaprochilodus; species Semaprochilodus insignis. Next base: position 24,159,878 of record CM067497.1, read on the forward strand.
TCCTGACACAAACGTAGTCAATCAGAAACCTATGAGGCATGAGGCTAATTCAGCTAACACCAAACAGCTAAAGTCATCTCGTTGTGTTCTGATCTCACTGGGTTCTCCCACGTTAGTCACCCATTCCAGCACTGAGGTTCACAAGACCCAAGCTCAAGAGAATCAAGAGACACGAAATCAGTGAATTGATTCAGGAGATGACAGTTTAAATCCTGTTACGGGTCCTGTTAATTTTACCCCTACCTCTTGTTTTTGAGTGTTAGCCTCCCCCTTGAAACTGAGTTATAAGGGGTAGTCGTTGAAATCTGCCCCCTGTGAAATAGGACAACCCTTCAGGAACCGGATACGTCATCAGCTGTTGTCAGCAGCTTTTATGTAAACAGAAGAAAAGCACCGGCACTCACGGTTCACTCACTTCATTCAGCTTCAGTTTTACCCATCAGTCAATCTAACGAGTCGCCGAATAAACAAGAGCACAAACAAAAACTACATGACTTCATTAACAGGCTGCTAGCGGTGCTCTGTAGGCGACCCTGCCGGTCTGCAGTGACAGCAGAGGAGGGTGGAGTTCAGCTCCTCACTGCTTAAATACATTTAGGGCATCATATGCCTTCAAAGGCGGGGGGGAAATTATTTATTATCGCCACCAAGAATTCTTCGCTGATATGAAGCTGAACTTAGCTTTTTAATGCCAGCTTCATGATCGAAATTCCCCGTTCCACCTTAAATGGTGCAGCCATTTGGTGGATACCTCAGGTACCAGAACGTAACTGCTGCCACATTTAAGGTGGAACGGGAAATTTCGCTAGGTAGCTCAGAGACATCAGCGTATTACTAGTGATTTATACACGTGTTATGAAGAAAATGACCATCACAGTGGTGATCTTACAGTACAGCAGCTTTTTAACAGAGACAGTACATTTATGGATCTCTTTGGTCGCTTTTGCAGCCATCTTGCTTATTGCAGCCATCTTGCATTCTGGGAATTTTCTCCTAACACTCCGTTTGGAGGGTGCCTCTGAAAAATCTCTGTTTGAAGGACCATGTAGCCCTAACACTTCGCCCTACCCCTCCATCGGGACAACCCTACACCTAGACGTGAACGCGCAAAACAGAGGTGTAGGGCCAAGTGTTAGGGGCAAGGGGTGAAACGGGATTGGGCCTCAGTCTGTACTGGAGGTGATTCTAGGTTACCTAGGTTCTTAATACCGCATTGCTCTCATAGTAGGACAGGAAATACATTGAAAGTAACCATTAAGATGTAGACGTGTTATGGATTGGTCTCTGATCCTCTGTGTTTGTGTTTGCAGACCTCATGCAGCGTCTGAGGAACAGAGACCGAGAGCGGGAGAGGAGAAGTGGGGGCCTGAGGGCCGGATCCCGGCGGGATCGCGACAGGTACGCCTACAGCCCCTGTGTTTTTCTACAGTGTAGCTGTTACTATACATCATACCTGAGAGAGAACAATAGATGGTAATTAATTATAGAAATAATTTATAGCAGTGTGTGACAGACAGAACACAGTCTAAGGGGCTTTGGGCTTATTCTGTATTGTACTGTTAAACACTGGTTTCTTCTGCAGGGACTCCAGAAGGCAGCTGTCCATCGACACCCGGCCCTTCAGGCCAGCGTCCGAGGGAAATCCAAGCGATGAGCCGGACCCTCTGCCCGCCCACAGACAGGCTTTAGGAGAGCGTCTGTACCCGCGTGTTCATGCCATGCAACCGGTATGAATTCAGTGACCACAGTTTTTATGTATTATGTGTATGTATTATGAGTATTATGTGTAAACCGTGTTCTCTGATCTGCAGGCATTTGCCAGTAAAATCACAGGAATGCTGCTGGAGCTTTCCCCAGCTCAGCTGCTTCTGCTCTTGGCCAGCGAGGACTCGCTCAGAGCTCGTGTTGAGGAAGCCATGGAGCTCCTAATCACACATGGAAGGTACGGGATACTTTCTGAGACTGTCCACAAGCATGTACAGGCTGAATTCAGACTCTCTCTCCTGTGACTTGTTTGTTTATTTATTTATTTTTCTTTCTTTCTTTCTTTGCAGGGAAAACGGTGCGGACAGTATACTGGATCTCGGCCTTCTTGACACTCCAGAGAAAGTGCAGGTATGGTGTTACGCTGTGTAGCAGCCGGTAACGGAATCCTCAACTTCTGATAACTGACTACAAATTAGTTTCAGTAAACAGTTCATCCTGGTTTCAGGTTCCTAGACATTTGCTCAATAACAATGACAATTAGGATGAAGCCATATTCAGCTATGTACAGGTTTAATGTGCTTTCCTGCTAATATGAAAGGTAAATAAAACTCCAGTATATTTTTCTTGTCAACATTTAAAACCAAAACTTGAAAATGGCAGCAATAAAATATAACCAAACTGCTGCAAATGTTAGCAGAGCCAAACTGGAAACTGTCGCCCTGTGTTCACCGAATTCTTGTTTAGAATGAGAGCAGGCTCGTGGTGAACAATAGTTAGTTACTTCTCTGTTCCTGCTCCATTAACGGCTCTAGAGGACCCACCTTTAGAACGTTACAGCTCAAAACGTGTGAAGTAGGAGGATTTTGCAATACAATTAGGATAAAGCCTTATTCAGCAGTGTACTGCAATAGTGCACCAGCACTGTAGTACCAAGTAATAATGACTACCTCATCCTATACGTACTGCACATCTGTGTTGCATCTTGCTTGGTTACCTTGTACTTTTGTACTTTAACAATGGCCACTTCTCAATTTTATTGTATTCTATTACATCTTTTTATTTTATTTTATTTTATTTTAATTTTATTTTACAAATATGAGGGTATAGGAGCCTCCGCTCCAGCACCAGCAAGCTCAGGAGGAGCTTCTTTCCTGAGGCTGTGACCCTGCTGAACACTACACTGCTACTTTAACTGCACTCACTGCAATGAATTTTATTTTATTCATTATCTACTTTTGTTTGATATCTGGTAACCTGTTATGAATAATTACGTGAGCCGTCTGTCCGAGTGGTCTGCTCTGTCTGTATCTGAATGGTGACTTTTAACTGTGTGTTTCTGCAGCAGGAGAACAGGAAGAGGCACGGTTCTACCCGCAGTGTGGTGGACATGGAGCTGGACGACACGGACGATGGTGACGATAACGCTCCTCTCTTCTATCAACCCGGAAAGAGGGGCTTCTACTCCCCTCGGCCCGGCAAGAACACGGAGGCCAGGCTTAACTGCTTCCGAAACATCGGCAGGTAAGCAGCGGGGTCAGGAGGCCGGCGGATGAAGCATCAGATTTATTTATTTATGTTTTTTTACTTTTTTCTTACGTCTCCTCTGTGTACGCCTGTACAGATTTAATGTAATTGTTGTTTCATAGTTTGTATGTTTAGTTATGAATACGGACGATCACGGAATTGATTTCACCTATCTTCCCTCCTTCCCTCCCCAGAATACTTGGGCTGTGTCTACTGCAGAATGAGCTTTGCCCCATCACCCTGAATAGGCATGTCATTAAAGTGTTGCTCGGTAGAAAGGTGCGTATCTGAGGCGGAACGTTTCCCCAGTAAGGGTTGCAGGTCTGAAGGTGTTTTCAGTGTAGACTGACGCTTGTGTTTTAACACAGGTGAACTGGCACGACTTCGCCTTCTTCGACCCGGTGATGTACGAGAGCTTGCGGCAGCTGATTCGTCACTCGCAGACGAGCGAAGCTGAGGCCGTCTTCGCTGCGATGGATCTCGCTTTTGCGATCGACCTCTGCAAAGAGGAAGGATCTGGACAGGTGACCCGTTCAGCCGTTTCGTTAACAGATCTTAAATCTCTGAAATCTTTCTCCTGAAATAAGGTCAAAATACGGAGCTGTTAATCATGCTCTTGGCACGACTAAAAGGCGCAAAATTTTCAATTTGTGTTTAAAGAAATAGTAATGGGAATTAATGTAGAGGTTTAGATACGACTGGTACAGAATGTCATTGACTGTAAACAGGCTGCACAGAAGTAGCTCGTTCTCACGGTTCCGGTATGTGAGCTTAAGATGTAGTGCCATCTGTAGGACAAACCTGCGTTTACACAGAAGGTAGAAGGGGCCAAATCCATCCATCCCTCCCTCCTAATCCATCCATCCCTCCCTCCCTCCTAATCCATCCATCCCTCCATCCCCATCCATCTGTCCATACATCCGTCCATTCTTCCCAATCCATCAATCCCTTCATCCCCATCCATCCGTCCATACATCCATCTGTCCATCCCTCTCAATCAATCCCTCCATCCCTCAATCCTTCCCCATCCATCCATCCCTTAATCTCTTCCCATCCATCCCTCCATCCCTCAATCCCTCCCCATCCATCCATCCCATGACATTTTCAGGTCCGGTTTGGGACACTGTCCTATGTGGGACTGAAATTTGGCTCCTCCGATATGCAGCCATGTGACCCAGTCAGATCAGAATTGTTGTGACTGTTACGTCTACCTAACTCAACGTTCAATATACTTTCCAGCTGCCTAGAGCTTAAAAATCACTAAGATCCTGCTGTACATGTGGAGATGCTGATTTAAGACGAAACCGGAGTGGGCTCTTATTTATTTCCAGAGCTGCATATATATTTATATTAACATCTGTATTTCTCTGTCACTCTGCTGTTCACGAGTATACGTATTGTAACCTCAGCATCACTTGCCCTGGTTCCTTCCTGCCCACACTTTATGTAATAATCCTGTATTTTGCTCTTCTGGTTAGATGCTAACTGCATTGGATTGGCTCTGTACCTGTTCAAACACAGCACAATGAGAAAGTTGAATCTAATCCAGTCTAAACATTCTGCTGCACATTCTCCTGTTCATTTGTCAGGTGGAGCTCTTGGCCGGCGGAGCCAACATGCCTGTGACTCCTCAGAACGTGTACGAGTACGTGAGGAAGTATGCTGAACACCGGATGCTGGTGGTAGCAGAGCAGCCTCTCCATGTAAGTACACTCCCTAACCATGTAAACCTTCAGCTCTTGCTTTATTTGCAATATTTGAGGTATATAACAACTCGGCGATTATCCTGGGAGTTCTTAAATGTCTCCGTAATTGACTCTGTTCTAGCTTGTGCTGCAAGTGAAGGTGTTTTTGTGTACAGGCCATGAGGAAGGGGCTCCTAGATGTGCTTCCTAAGAACGCTCTGGAGGACCTGACGGCCGAGGACTTCAGGCTGCTGGTAAACGGCTGCGGGGAGGTCAACGTGCAGATGCTCATCAGCTTCACCTCGTTCAACGATGAGTCTGGTACAGAAGCAGTTTACTGAAGGAATGCTCCGGCCCTCTGTATAGCACAGACGGAGCTCCCTGTACCTGTACATGACGGTGTGATGTCTGTTCTGGGGTCTTTTAACTGCTTTTTGTTCCACCGCAGGTGAGAATGCAGAGAAGCTGTTGCAGTTCAAGCGCTGGTTTTGGTCCATCGTAGAGAAAATGAGCATGACGGAGAGGCAGGATCTGGTAAGGCTTTCGTCCACCTGTTGGTTCCCAGTCGCTCTAACACTCACTCTGTAATCTAAGGTTGTCCCGTCCGGAGGTCGGATGTAGAACTGCTGAGAAGTAAGATGTGGTAGTGTGTCTGTGACACTGGCCTCGTTATCTCCTGGTTTTATTAGCTCCGCTGGCAGGTGGGGCTGTGGGAAAGCAGCAGTACACTTCAGTATGTTTTGTGATGCTGTATTGATTCTCATAATCACAGTATGGATGATTAATTAGTTTAATGTAAAGACAGTGGATCATTTAGTGTCGTGTTCGTAAGCTGAAACACTACCAATCTAGACTTCCATTATTAATCCTGTTATTGTTCAGCGTCCACTATGAATTATTCACCGTCCACTATGAATTATTCACCGTCCACTATGAATTATTCACCATCCACTATGAATTATTCACCATCTACTATGAATTATTCTGCGTCCACTATGAATTATTCGGCATCCACTATGAATTATTCGGCGTCCACTATGAATTATTCACCATCTACTATGAATTATTCGGCATCCACTTTGAATTATTCACCATCTACTATGTATTATTCAGCATCTACTATGAATTATTCTGTGTCCACTATGAATTATTCACCATCCACTATGAATTATTCGGCATCCACTTTGAATTATTCACCATCTACTATGTATTATTCAGCATCTACTATGAATTATTCTGCGTCCACTATGAATTATTCGGCATCCACTTTGAATTATTTGGTATCCACTATGAATTATTCAGTATCTACTATG
>CM067497.1:24166606-24178671 GCA_034552555.1 Semaprochilodus insignis
GTGCTGGTTTAGCTGGTCTGGTGCTGGTTTAGCTGGTATAGTGCTGGTTTAGCTGGTCTGGTGCTGGTTTAGCTGGTATGATGCTGGTTTAGCTGGTCTGGTGCTGGTTTAGCTGGTATAGTGCTGGTTTAGCTGGTCTGGTGCTGGTTTAGCTGGCATGGTGCTGGTTTAGCTGGTCTGGTGCTGGTTTAGCTGTTATAGTGCTGGTATAAGCTGGTATAGTGCTGGTCGGGTGCTGGTTTAGCTTATCTGGTGCTGGTCGGGTGCTGGTTTAGCTGGTATAGTGCTGGTTTAGCTGGTCTGGTGCTGGTTTAGCTGGTATGGTGCTGGTTTAGCTGGTCTGGTGCTGGTTTAGCTGTTATAGTGCTGGTATAAGCTGGTATAGTGCTGGTCGGGTGCTGGTTTAGCTTATCTGGTGCTGGTCGGGTGTTGGTTTAGCTGGTATAATGCTGGTCCGGTGCTGGTTGACCTGCATACCAACATGAAAACACAGTATTTGCCGGTGACCTGCCGCTGATCTGTGTTGGTTTTTCTGACAGGGTATTTAATACGACTATAGTTGTGCAATAACTCACGACCATCAACCATGTCACCTCAACATGCTTTAATACGGTACTGTGTAAACGTCCTCCAGTACATCTGACTGTGTTAGTGTATCCACATCCAGATCTCTCCTTGAGGAGGTCCGGTACTTACGGTTGTCTTTGTGGTGGGTGTAGGACTTTTACACAGAACTGTATGATGTTAGACATAACACAATTAATCTGCAGTAAAGTAATCACAGTGTGGTGTATTTCTCCGTATTGTACAGATGTATAAATCGAGGGTCACTGAATGTCTAATATATATATATATATATAAGTCAAATTCTATTTTATATACCTATCACCCTCTGTGCCTTGTTCCCACTTTTTATCCTCCCACTCAGAGTTTGTGCTCCATTCTGCACACAGCTTACACTCTCTCTGACCACTTAGTCCCCTGCTGGTGTACAGGTAGAGACTGTGCTCACCTGCTGATGCCACGATACGGTGTTGGTCGTCATTTAGTCCCTCAGTTTCTGACCACATGTGGATGTGGATATGTTTGGATCATTCATATTCATTCTTAAACATCACTGGGTCTGACAGACTGGTACCAGCACCACACACACTACCGTGCCCAGAAAGAACCACCCTATGGTCAGAAACTGACCAGTGATGAATGTGTGCAGAGGGGAGCTGCAGTAAAGTGCAGCAACAGACGGTCTGCAGTCTCTACCTGTACACCTACATAGTGGGGCTATAGAAATAGGTGTTTCTAATAAAGTGGCCAGTTACTGGAAACACATGATAGGTGTTATTAATAAAGTGACCGGTTAGTGGAAATACATGATAGGTGTTTCCAATAAAGTGGCCAGTGAGTGGAACTACATGGTAGGTGTTTCCAATAAAGTGGCCAGTTAGTGAAAACACAAGGTAGGTGTCTCTAATAAAATGGCTAGTTTGTGGAAACACAAGGTAGGCATTTCCAATATAGTGGCCAGGTAGTGGAAATACATGGTAGGTGTTTCCAATAAAGTGGCCAGTGAGTGGAAATGCATTGTAAGTGTTTCCAATAAAGTGGCTAGTTTGTGGAAACACAAGGTAGGTGTTTCCAATAAAGTGGCCAGTTAGTGGAAATACATTGTAGGTGTTTCCAGTAAAGTAGCCAGTTAGTGAAAAGCATAAGGGGGGTGTTTCCAATAAAGTGGCCAGTTAGTGGCATTTTTTTACTACAGTATACTATAATGCTAAATACCTCTTGTTTTCAGGTGAAAGAAATATCAGCAACGATGATTATCCTTTATTAACGTGTGTGTGTCCGCACGCGCGTGTGTGCGGTCTGTCTCCAGTGTGTGATGGAGGAGGTTCAGTTTTCTACTTGAGCTTGAATTTATTACGAGTCTGGAAATGAAATGTGTGAAGCTGCAGTTTGCTGTCTGTGTTATTTTTAATCAGAATGTTTTATTTATTGTTCAGACATATAAAGATGGAATGATGTGATGGCTGTGGTTCCTTAAATAAAAGCTACATCTGGAATTATTATTATTATTATTTTATTATTATTATTTTATTTCCACGGGATTGTGGGACTTACTGTCCATCTGTGGTGTTTAGCCCTTCTTCACTCCTCCTACACACTAGCACACATCCACTTGGTCGGTGCTGTAGGGGGTTGCAGGGGGCGCGGTTACATTAACTGACCAGCAGAGGGCAGCAACTAGTAAATTGTAATGGGTATGTGAGTTCAAATGATAATACTTTAACTGCTCATGTACGGTACACTAGTGAGTCTACCTCTCGTTCAGTTCCGCTGGTGTCATTAATACTCAGCTCCTAATTCTCTTCTCCTGAGGATTAATTAAATCAGGATCAGTTTTATTGGCAACTATGTTGACACACACATGGAATTTGGTTTGGGCAGTTTGTATCTCTGTTATATAGTCTATCTAGTACACAGACAACGTACACATCATTTACAGGCAGTCCACAATGTACACAGTAAATATAGACTATATACAGTATTCACAGTACACACAGTACACAAACACTAGGCAGCTATATAATGAGAAGTCATATACAGACAGAGACACGGTTTGATGTCCAGGGTGGATTTTCTATACCATCTTATGCATATCGCAGAAATATCATCTCTGAGATCTTCCCAAACCTCCTACATGCTGTCCTAACTTACCCCAAACACCAACCGTGTCCTAGCGCCTGTTTAAGGATCTGGGGGTGTGGTTTTATGCAGTGACCAGAGTCCACTATAACTATAACCAGAGTAATGACCTCATGATTATCTACACATATATATATATATGTATGTATGTATGTGTATATGTATATGTCTATATATGTGTATGTACATATATGTATATCTGCATATATATATATATATATTATTAATCCATAGGGTGTAATATGATGTTCCACCCTTTACAGCTGTAACAGCTCCAACTCTTCTGGGAATTCTTTCCACAAGGGTTAGGAATGTGTTTATGGGAATTTCTGACCATTCTTCCAGAAGCACATTTGTGAGGTCAGACACTGATGTTGGACGAGAAGGCCTGGTTCGCAGTCTCCGCTCTAATTCATCCCAAAGGTGTTCTATCGGGTTGAGGTCAGGACTCTGTGCAGGCCAGTCAAGTTCTTCCACACCAAACTCCCTCATCCATGTCTTTATGGACCTTGCTTTGTGCACTGGTGTGCAGTCATGTTGGAACAGGAAGGGGCCGTCCCCAAACTGTTCCACAAAGTTGGGAGTATGAGATGGTCCAGAGTCTCTTGGTCTGCTGAAGCATTAAGAGTTCCTCTCACTGGAACTAAGGGTCCGAGCCCAACTCCTGAACAACACCCCCACACCATAATCCCCCCTCCACCAAACTTTACACTCGGCACAGTGCAGTCAGACAAGTACCGTTCTCCTGGTACCGCCAAACCCAGACTCGTCCATCGGATAGCCAGACGGAGAAGCGTGACTGGTCACTCCAGAGAACACGTCTCCACTGCTCTAGAGTCCAGTGGCGGCGCTTTACACCACTGCATTCCACACTCTGCATTGCGCTTGGTGATGTAAGGCTTGGATGCAGCTGCTCGGCCATGGAAACCCATTCCATGAAGCTCTCCACACATGGTTCTTGAGCTGATCTGAAGACCACATGAAGTTTGGAGGTCTGGGTGTGTAAATGGGAGGATGGGTGAGTAAATACTTTTGGCAATATAGTGTATGTGTATATATATATATTATCCCCATTACTGATGTTAACTGTTTGTAAAGCACTTTGGGCTGCCAATGGTATGAAAGGTGCTCTATAAATAAATATTATTATTGTTGTTGTTGTTGTTGTTGTTGTTGTTGCGTGGACGTGTCTACAACAGACATAACAAGGGACACATTTTTATGTAATTTGGTTGGAGTGTCCCTTTAACACGAGTGACTGTGGTGTTAACACTGTGGATGTCTCTCAGTCCTGCGCTCTCAGTTTAACTCAGTTTAACCCCCGCGAAGGTCTTGACATGAACAGCAAACTGTTCTCTATTCGACATCAAGTGCACTATTACTTCGTGCCCTATGTAGTGCACTACGCAGGGAGCAGCCTCTTCACACTGGCTCCACTTTCACAGGGCCACCGCTGGGGGCGCTATCGACTCTGATTCCAGGCTAGAGTCGATTCCAAGAGTCGATTCTGCACAATAATCTCGATTGCGAGAACAAATACATGTAGAAGGACGTTTGCCAGGAATAAACAGAGCAATATTTAATTCTCTTGACCTTTGACCTAGGAAGCATTGGAAATCTAACCTTAGAGGGAAATTATTTTACTTTATGTTCCACTTTGTCGGAAGTAATACAGCTGGACAATTGTTGTATTTCTCATTTTCAGTTTAGTTTTCGTGTTTAGAACAAATATTATATTTTATTGTTATCGTTAAGGTTTTCCTCCTAATTATTTTCATGTACTTAATTTTATTTCGTCTCAATTCTATTACTGTTTTTATGTATTTATTTTGATTACGTTCTTTATATATTTTTATAAGTCCTTAATTGACAATATAGTTCATTTAATTTAATTAATTAATCTCATTAATAGGTTTATTTTATTGGTTTGATATTTTAAAACCCTAAACCCTAATTTTATTGTTGTTTTTGTTTATGTTGTTTACGTAATCTTTTTTCATTGTATTTTAACCAGATTAAATTCAATTTTTAATTTTTTTTTCCAGCCCACTTAAGTTGTAAATGCTCGCCTGCACTGAAAGTGAGGGTCACTTTAGGCTGAAATTAAAAGCTGATTGATTGATCGACTGAGTGGAGTCGACTCTCGAGTCCCGGAAGCCTGGAATCGAGGAACCGACTCCTTTTGGAACCGACTCTCAGCGCGAGCTGTGTGGCGAATGAAAGAGAGCCGTACTTTCCTGTCAGCCTCCGAGCGGCTGGAGTGTGTTTTCAATTTCGCTTTTGATGTGAGGGACGATACGGCTTTTCTCCGGCTCCAGATAAAGCGAAACCAGTAAGTCGTGCTCTAATATTGTCATTCTTGGACGGAATAAACGTCCGTTAGCCTCGAATTGTGTCTTGTTGAGTCGACCGCGGTAGCCTAGCTAAGTTTTGTTATGAAGCTCAGCTAGCTTAGCTCAGGCCACGACTCCGGGCCCGAACTAATCCAATTACTGTTTACATGTGATTTGTTTCCGTAAATCGAAGCCTTTCCACCGGATTTAGGACTACCACAGGTTACCTATTGAGTCCATATTGTGGGAAAAAATCCGCATATCTGACGAGCTATTCGCCTTAAAGCTGTAACGTCATTCTGTGACGTTAGCCGATATGCTAGCTGATATGTTAGCTGATATGCTAGTTGGGTTTCACTTGTGCAACATTAGATTGTAAACCGAGACTCCGGTCCGGCTCTTCTTCGTGTTTTGGGTCCAGTTTCCAAAATGTACGGTATTTCCCGGCTGTGTTTAGAAGAATAGGAAACTTAAAGATGATGTAAACACGTCATATTTCAAACTGCACCTCATTTTTATTTGAACTACATTGTTTACTTCTCATTTAAAGGGCCCATATGACGGTGAACTGTCATTTTCTCATGTTGACGTAAGAGAGAGTGTGATGTGGTATTGTCCCCCTACGTAGTTTCCACTCTTCTATGTTGTAGGGGTTTTATTTATATGATTAATTAAATATTTAAATATTAGCTGTCAGACGACATAGTTTAGTTTACTGACAATAACTGACAATAATTACCGTCTGATCCAGTCTCAGGGTCATGTGTGTGATATTGTATAGATATTACAGTTATGGTCTCTTATACCAGCTACATAAATACTCATGATCTGGCCGTCACCTAAACGCCGATGGTATAGACAGTCAGAGTGCGTGAGTTATAGTGATGTTGGAAGTCAGTACAAGATGTGTGCAGGTGATGTGCAGGTGGTATACAAGTGATGTACAGGTGATGTCCAGAAGTATACAGGTGATGTTCTGGTTATGTACAGGTGGTGTACAGAGGATGTTCTGGTGATGTTCTGGTGATGTTCAGGTGGTATACAGTTGGTATACAGGTGGTATACAGGTAATGTTCGGGTGGTATACAGGTGATGTACTGGTGATGTTCAGGTGTTGTACGCGTGACGTACAGGTAATGTAAAGGTGGTATACAGGTGATGAGGTGCCGCAGCAGATATTGCCCAATAATGTAGTCACATTGAATATATATATCAATACATCACCAGTACATCACCTGTATACCACCCGAACGTTACCTGTATACCACCTGTATACCACCTGCACATCACCAGAACATCCTCTGTACACCACCTGTACATAACCAGAACATCACCTGTATACTTCTGGACATCACCTGTACATCACTTGTATACCACCTGTACATCACTTGTATACCACCTGCACATCACCTGTATACATCTTGTACTGACTTCCAACATCACTATAACTCACGCACTCTGACTGTCTATACCATCGGTATTTAGGTGAGAGAGAGAGAGCGCGCACGCAACTGTCTCTTGTAGTGGGTGAGAGGTGTTCCATTATGGATGCCAGCTTGGCCAACATCCTCCTCTCCCCAACTACCTCCACTGGGTCCATGCGGTTGCCTGGCAGAGACGGCACCTGGTACTCAGCTGGCCTGGTCACTGGTTGGTCGGCAGTCTTCCCCGTGGGCCGAGGTGCAGGCTTCATGAGTTGGGCATTCACGTCTGGCAGTCGGTGCTGGCGTATTTGATCCACAGCTCTTGATGCTTTGTTCAACGGAATGCAGTCGGGTGGCTACACCTCGAGGTCTTTCGAGGGCTCTTTTGAAGGAACTTCCGCTTCTAGCTGTGTCAGCTTTTAAGGGTCAAACCTCCTGACCTTCAGGGGAGTGGACCGGATCCTCTTTTAGTGGTGTCTGTATAGCCATATGAAAAAGTCCATTTTTAGTTTTATCAACCAAAAACGTCCAACATCCTACAGTGTGGTGTTTGTGATGTCACTAAAACCAGACACGTTCTCACACACACACACACACACACACACACACACACACACACACGTATGCAGATATGTGTATGCAGTCATGTGATCCAGACGCAGGAAGTGAGGAGCAGAAAGGAGGAGATGAAGGCGAGGAGTTTGTACTGTGCTAGTTTGATGATGTGATCAGAGACAGGTACATACAGGAAGTTAAGAAATATGCTGGACATGATGCTGACGTTATAAGGGGAGGAGCAGATATAAGAGCTACCGTCTCCTCCAGACCTCCACCTTCACAAGAACACTAATGAAACCAGTCGAGCTCGGTACAAAGGTGCACCGCAGTGACTGTCATATGGTTGTCTTTTATTGTCATGTGGAGTAACTGGAAATGAGTCATTCACCTCCGCCGCGCCGCTCGTCACTAACACTAGGGTTGTATATTTAGAGTAGGTTTGAAGTCTTATTACCAGTTCACCCCCACAGATCAGCTGTGCAAACAACTGACCACACGAAGCAGCTTCTTCACCACTAGTTCTACATTCTGGTGCCTGTTTCACAGAAGAAGCTGCTTTGTGTGGTCAGAAGGGAGCGGAGTGTTGAATGTTACACAGTTGTTCTGTGGGAGTGAACTGGTGATGGATGTATAACAGCAACTACAAGAGACACTGCTAGTACTTGTACACGGCTAAGCGGTTAAATCACTGCTGAACACTTCAAGTCTTGTTTTTTGTTGTTCTGTTTTATGAGGTGAGGCTAATCTTTCCCTGAGTACAGAGTTTAGGGCTGATTGTCTTGAGGAATTTGTCTTTTGTATTTAACCCATCTGCAAAGTAAAACACCCACCCACACACACACACTAGTGAACACACTAGTGAACACACACACTTGCCTGGAGTTGTGAGCAGCCCTACCCACGGTGCCTGGGGAGCAGTTGGGGGTTAGGAATTTGTCTTTTGTATTTAACCCATCTACAGAGTAAAACACCCACCCACCCACACACACACACACTAGTGAACACACTAGTGAACACACACACTTGCCCGGAGTTGTGAGCAGCCCTACCTACGGTGCCTGGGGAGCAGTTGGGGGTTAGGTGCCTTGCTCAAGGGCACTCCAGTCGTTATTCCCAGTGACCCGCCGGTCACAAGATTGGCTCGCTAACCTCGAGCCCACGACTGGCCCACTTCGGTTTGGTCTCTTGCATCCTCCTCATGTACATGGTTCTCAAATAGCCCTATTCAGCCGGGGTTAGTTGTACACGAGGAGGTGGGGTAATGTAGTTTTACTGCAGGACCTCAGTAAAGTATGATCTGTTCGCACGGGATAGAAAATCTCAGCATAGGCCTAATTGACTGAAGCCCCGCCGTCACCTCCAAAACCACTTGCGTCCTGTGGCCACTGATGAAGGACTAGAGGATGATGACCCGTCTTTCAATCCGCTATTATTATAATAGATTAATAATGACATGTTAGGCTGTAAATTAGCAGCTACATGTTTATAACACGTATGTAGGCTTACCTACAGCCTATGAGGAGGCCTATGGCTCGTCTTCTGGATGCGAGTGTTGTACGTTGCACAGGGCCTCAGGTTTGCCACACACTTGCACACACATTTCCACAGAACCTCTTGAAACTTGCAGCAGTTCAGCTGCACCCACGCTGAAGTTATAAAGAGTGTTCCCACCGGGACTGCTTGAGTGATGTACGATACAGGGCAGCCAATCAGGACAGAGCTTGTGTGGACGTATCCGTCTTAAAGGCACAGCCTCTGTAACACCGCAGAGCTAAAGTAAATAATTATGACTGTTTTGGTGCCTGAAGCTACAGAAATAGTTAGACCTGTTATGAAGATTGGAGTGTGTTGGGATGTAAGGACACACTGAGTTGCTGTGAGTGGAAAAA
This sequence comes from Semaprochilodus insignis, assembly GCA_034552555.1. Lineage (NCBI taxonomy): Eukaryota > Metazoa > Chordata > Actinopteri > Characiformes > Prochilodontidae > Semaprochilodus > Semaprochilodus insignis. The sequence goes on from CM067497.1 coordinate 24,175,514, forward strand.
CACGTTCTGTCATAAGCAGTGAATAAACAGAAGCCAGAACTCTGGTCACATGAACCACCAAACCCACAGAGGCTTAGTTCACCGTGTTTACAACATTATTAATCTTATTTATGTTGTTGTTGTTGTTGTTGTTGTTTTTGGATATAGATCCAGCCATGGCGCAGGACAAAAGCGGGTATGTTCCAATAACTGACCACAGCCCACAGCAAGGATTTGGCCAGCCCAGCCCACCTGGATTTGTCCTTCCTCCTCCGGATTATGCAGGGATGCCCACGGGTCCCGGGGCTCCTGTTGGGGCTCCCTTTCCACCTCCTGGTGCCTTCGGGCAGCCCATGTACGGCCAGGCTGGGCCTGGCATTCCACAAGGACCTTTTCCACATATGGCTCCCTACGGTCAGCCTTCCAATCAGGGACCCTACCAGTACGAGCCTAACGGTGAGTGACCTTCACTGAGCCTACACATCTACACACACCTTTAAATCAGGAATTCTTTCCAGGACCTCGACTGAGATAAGGCAGACATAGACCTACTGTCTCTGATTTTCACCATGATAACAGTGTTAAGAACAGAAATCTCAAAGGAATTTTTCTGTTCCGAGATAAAAATCTGCAGTCTTTGGACACTTAAAGGGACAGGACGACCAAAAATCTGCAGTACGACCAAAAATCTGCAGTCTTTGGACACTTAAAGGGACAGGACGACCAAAAATCTGCAGTATGACCAAAAATCTGCAGTATGACCAAAAATCTGCTGCCTTTGGATGCTTAAAGGGACAGTACGACCAAAAATGGTAGTGTGGTCCACCAGACTGATCCCTTTGCTGCCATGTTTGTTCATTGTAGTCTCAGCATGTTCTAGCTCTGTGCTCGGGCCTGGTTAGTCATCACAGTGGATGTGTACCGTCTCAGACACGGGCAAAGTTCAGTGTACCAAGTAAGGCGTTTGAGGCTAAAGTGGGTCAGTGTAAGCTAAGGTGGTGTCCACCCATCTCACCTAAAGATCTATATCCAGCTCAAACCCTGGCTCTGTGGCTGGACTGCCAAAGGGTTGAGATGAGTGAGTGCACAAGAGGAAGGTGGATAAAGGCACAACAGTAGAATAAGAATTTCCTGTTGTTTGGAGCTCCAGCACATGTGCTAGTGCTGGAACCCGCTCCTACGTCCTATTGCAGATGATGTGTTGTCATAAGTTTGTGATTGTGTTTGGTAGACACTGGATCCTTTGGCTTTAACCTGTCTGTTCTGTTCAAACAGATCCGATGAGCAATCCTTACCAAAGCGCTGATCCTCCTCCATCCTACGACAGCGAGGACATCATCGTCTCAGGGTTCGACGACAAATCGATCAGACGAGCCTTCATCCGAAAGGTAATTCACATCAGGAGGTTCAGGATATTGAGTTTATTGCTGTTTATAGAGCTGTAAATACTAAATACATATAATAAATGTAATTAGCTTGTCTACTATATATATGTATAGTATTGATGTGTATGAAGTTGCAGCATGTAAAGCCAGGCTTATTTGTTTAATTTATGTCTTTCTCAAGGGTTCTTTTGCTGCATTATACACTATATTGCCAAAAGTATTCACTCCCCCATCCACATCATTATATTCAGGTGTTCCAATCACTTCCACGGCCACAGGTGTATAAACCCAAGCACCTAGACATGCAGACTGCTCCTACAGACATTAGTGAGAGAATGGGTCGCTCTCAGGAGCTCAGTGAACTCCAGCGTGGTACCGTGATAGGATGCCACTTGTGCAAACAGTTCAAGTCCAGTCATGAAATTTCCTCCCTACTAACTGAGCTTCATGGAATGGGTTTCCATGGCCGAGCAGCTGCATCCATCACAAAGCGCAATGCAGAGCGTGGAATGCAGTGGTGTAAAGCTCCGCCACTGGACTCTAGAGCAGTGGAGACGTGTTCTCTGGAGTGACCAATCACGCTTCTCCGTCTGGCAATCCGATGGACGAGTCTGGGTTTGGTTGTTGCCAGGGGAACGGTACTTGTTTGGCTGTATTGTGCCGAGTGTAAAGTTTGGTGGAGGGGGGATTATGGTATGGGGTTGGTGTTCAGGAGTTGGGCTCGGACCCTTAGTTCCAGAACTTTTAAGGCTTCAGCAGACCAAGAGATTCTGGACCATTTCATGCTCCCAACTTTGTTGGAACAGTTTGGGGACGGCCCCTTCCTGCTCCAACCTGACTGCACACCAGTGCACAAAGCAAGGTCCATAAAGACATGGATGAGCGGGTTTGGTGTGGACAGCTGGCTATAGACTGTAGAGTCTGGATTCCTGTTATCAGGCTGACTAGCCAGCTAGCAGAGTTTTGAAGGTGTATCATGTGTATTAACTGGAGCAGTTTGAACATGTAAGCCTTCGTACTGAAATGCGGCGTGTTCTGCAGTTGTTTGCTGCTGTGGCTTGTGTACAGCTGGGTTTGGTGGTTATTTCAGGGTTTGAAGGAAATGCGTCACAGACTTCTGGGCGAGTTCTGCTGCTGAAGTTGATGCTTGTGTTTGCTCAGTTTCTCAGCCCTTTGAGGGCTTATCTAACAAAGGGCTTTAAGATGGTATCTGGGGTGTTCTCTCAGGGGGAAATGGCGCGACCCAGCAAACGAGGGCTGGTTAAATTTGTTGATGGGCTTTTTCCTTTCAGGGTACAGACGTCGTCACTCGGGTGAAACTAAGCTAAAGCTGTTCCTCACTGTGAAACCTTCAGTTTGAATGATGTCCACTGTCAAACAGGAATACAATCACGCGGCATGCTGGTACTTACGGGTTGGGGTTGTGATGGTAGTTAAATTGAAATTGCGGATGTCTGAGAAACAGGAGTGAGCAGACTGGTGCAGAGCAGACTGACAGCTTTGAATAAAAGTTGTCTGGGATCGTGCTAAAGATGTGGGTGCTCGAGTTGTCGTCCTGTTTGGCAGCTTAATTTTAATTTTCCATTCGACCTTACAAGCTGCAGCAGCATTTGAGATTTTTAAGGTGGAACGGATCAGTAGATTAAGAAGCCAGTGAATAGGAAGCCAGTTTCAGCCTGGGATGCGAGCTGGCCTGGGATGTGAGCTGGCCTGGGATGCGAGCTGGTCTGGGATGCGAGCTGGCCTGGGATGCGAGCTGGCCTGGGATGCGAGCTGGCCTGGGATGCGAGCTGG
>CM067497.1:24178744-24197656 GCA_034552555.1 Semaprochilodus insignis
CTGGGATGCGAGCTGGCCTGGGATGCGAGCTGGCCTGGGATGCGAGCTGGCCTGGGATGCGAGCTGGCCTGGGATGCGAGCTGGTATATGTACATTTTGGAGGTGCTATTTTGGTTGGAGTCAAGACTGTTACGGAACAGTTTAGGAGCTTGGAGTTGGCCCATTTTCCATATTTGAAGGAGGAACAACAGTGTTTGAGGGTCACTGTTTGTCGGTTCTATGTACTGAACTCTCATTATTGCACCATCACAGTACAGCAAATATGGTTTTACACTCTATGGCACCTTGTAAATGTAGAAGGGATTTCGGAGCTTTCCTCTTCTTCAGTTCATCATAGGGAGTAAATGAACTTTGCAAAATATGCAAAAAAAACCATCAAAGATGTTGAGATGCAAGGTGTTAGCACAGCAACGAGTGTTCACACTGTTATCGTGGTTTTAAACCACATTTAATGTGCAGAATTTGACCAGTTAAGAGAGCACTTCAATCTCTTCACTTCACATATATATATATATGTGTATATATATATAATTATTATTGTTATTGTGATTACATAGTAACGCAGTGTATTTCGATTTTGTTTTATTTAGTTTATATGATGAACACTAGCTGCTGTTCTTACTGTTAACATTTCAAGATAGACCAAAAAAAATTATGCAACATAATATATAATATAATATATAATATAATGTAATAATCGAATTGTTTTACTTACATTCAAAATTACAATTTTTTTTCCTCTCTAATAAAGTGACCTGTGTTGTTCTGACATCAGTTCTGTGCTTTCTGAGCATACTGTGGAAATGTGCAGTATCAGCTTCATAATTAGGGCTGTTTAATTAGATTTAATAATTAAGTCATTAATGAATGAGAATCAGTGTATTCATAACTTCTGTGATTATTGTTTCAAATCTAGAACTACTGTTTTGTTCCAACTTATGGAAATATTATAATGTAATATAATGTGAAACTGTCCTCATGTACGGTGAAGTTAAGCCCACTGCCGATTTTCCCCATGACAGTTTTTAGAGGTATAACAGAATCTTTCTGTTGTTTTGTGGTTTTCATCGTTCAGGTTTTCCTGGTTCTGACGGCCCAGCTCCTGGTCACCTTCTCCTTCGTGGCTCTCTTCACCTTTGAGAAGAACGTTAAGAAATTCGTGCAAAACAACGTTTGGACGTATTACGTCTCTTACGCCGTTTTCCTCATCCCGCTCATCGCCATCAGCTGCTGTGGAGAGTTCCGCCGTAAACACCCATGGAACCTGGTGGCCCTGGTGAGCACTCGCGGTTTACGCTATGCTAATTTGTGGAGTATAAGATTCCAGTTACGGTTAGCAGCATTAGCTACATTAGCCTCTTAATTTCAGGGCAGAACTAAAGAGGCAAACATCAGACATCAAACATCGTGATGTTCTGATCGTAATTAAAAGCGCAAATTTGAAAATTTTGGTTGAATTATTCCATAAAACTATTGTGATATATTCCACACGAGCTGTATTTACAGTTTTATGAATTCCTCAGACTAATATATGAAACGTGTTTGTAAATCTGATGCAGCATGTTTTGCTCTCCAGACATCAGTGTTGATAAGCTCTTGTGCTGTGATGCGTTCCGCATGTGTTTGTTGCACTATAAAGGAAAATCTCTAAATTAAAGAAGAATAAACACAAATGGAAGATTATTAATAAGCTCTGTGCTGCTGCTGCATCAGGTGAACATGATTCTGTACGATCATATAATGTAAATCTGAAGCAGCGTTCTGTGGATGACTCTGTTTCAGTCGGTTCTGACTCTGAGCATGTCCTACATGACGGGGATGATCGCCAGCTTCTACGACACAGACACCGTCGTCATGGCCGTGGGCATTACTGTGGTGGTTTGCTTTACGGTGGTCATCTTCTCTATGCAGGTCAGTGAGTGCAGCGAATCATCTCCATCATTTTACATAGATCCATCAATGTTGAGCAGAGGAATATTAATCGATATGAAATCATCATTTGAACCCCAAAAAGCTCAGTTTAATTATCTGTACTTCATTGCCGTGTAATCGTTTGTCACTGTATTCTTAAAAGTAAACTTTGGGCTAATTTGGTTTCCATAGAATTGTGACTGAATTGTTAGGTGGTCCTGGATTTGTGCCGTACCTGTTACCTGGGCTACATGCTAATGTAAGCTTAATATGGTGATGCATCTGTCCTGTCTCTTTCCCTCCAGACCAAATATGACTTCACCTCCTGTATGGGTGTGCTGTTTGTATGCGTGATCGTGCTGTTCATCTTCGGGATCCTCTGCATCTTCATCCGAGACAAGATCCTGGACATCGTTTACGCTTCGCTGGGCGCCCTGGTCTTCACCTGCGTAAGAACTGACCCTAGACTGCCTTTAGCTGAGACACACAACCTATTCAAGTGTGCATGGGAGTCAAATGACAGCGCTCGGCTAATACACTGCAAATCTACGTGCCTGTTTTACACAATTGACGTGCAAGTGGGCCCGACGTGACTCTGTTAACAAGAACGTCTCGGGGTCACTATGAGACGGAGGGAAGGAACCTAGAATTATTAGGGGGGGAACCAGTCCAACACCTTGCGAAGGCAGAGCTTACAGTAGGGTTGGTGCAATGTCAGCATTGTCCAGCTAATGACAAGCCTGAGGTTAACATATGGATGTGGTGTAAGTTAGCATGGCTGGGGAAAAAAAAGGGTCCTCCTTAAATTAAGCATGTAGACGTGATTTGCGTTTGTTCCCAGACGTTCCCAGAGGTCAATGTTACTGTAGCTGTTCTGAACCCACAGCACTCCAGATGGAGACAATTATGGCTGCAGCTGATTGCTACCATCTGTCACAAAGGCAGTCTGAAATCAAATAGGCCTTGTTTACCTGATTAGTTTGCGCCCTCGGCCACATTAAGCACAATCTATTGTAACGAATCTTTCAAAAGACAACATTCTCGATTCTCTTTGATCGAAGTTTAGTGGTTTCTGCCACCTCTGTACATCTGTCTGATAGAGTCTTGTGACCGTGTGGCATCGGCACATGCTAACCAATAATAGCTTAGTATGGCTGCACGTAAGAGACCACCTGAAAATGATCAGTTCCTCTAGTTGTACAGTTTCTGGGTTTGTGTTGGACCAAAATGAGCAGTTCTGTTTGATTCTATACACTACTGGAAACACGTCTCCCAAATTCCAGATCAGATATTGTATTTAGATCTGTTTATTTAGAAAATCACTAATGACCCTCCAGAAGCCTGTTTTTAGAACCATGCTCGCTGTGCATTTCACCCCAGCCACCGCTCGCCAGTCTCTCTGTAGGTCACTTGAGGTCATCTTACGGTGGAATGAGTTGGCGCTCATCACGGTCAGTAGAGAGTGGTTTTGGCCCTCTGCCAGTCTGTAGCTGTGTTGTCCTGTGTGTTTGCTGCTTGACCTTGTTCTTATGAACAGACGCTCACTGTATCTGCCAGTAGAGCTAGAACCCAACCTTCTGTTCCTCACTAACTTGCTGTACATGTGGAGATGCTGATTTAAGAAAAAACTGGAGTGGGCTCTTATTTATTTACAGAGCTGTATGTTCAGATATCTAGCAGTACTTGTGATGGTTTCTGCCTCGCTGAGAGGCTGTGAGGGGGTCAGCTGATGGAGACAGGCCATCTCTTGCGGAAACGTTAGGATGCTAACACAGTTTTGCTTTGTCTACGTCTTAAAAAGTAAAACAAGACACGTTAAATCAGTCTTCCAACTTTTAATACATTGTGTTTTGGAAGCTACAGAACATACACAGTTCTTCACCTTTAGACGTGGTTGTTTTTATAGTCACCTCACGCCCAAGCTGGAGTAGCTTGTTTCACTTAGAAATGCAGTATGTCACGTTAAGGAAGCAACTCTAGTTCCCCCTTTCAGTTTAGTGAATATTCATGAGGGACCGACCAATAGAATTGCTCCAAACCTGCTTAGAAATAAACCTTGTTCTATCAGCCTCCACTGAAGGTTAAGAAAGCTGGTTCGTCCTCCTGTAAAGGTCCATTCTGGCGGTTTTAAGGTGGACTGTGTAATTCCATAAGTGCTATTTTATAGTTTGATGTCTTCACTTTTATTCTACAGTAAAGCTTTAAGATACACAGAAGGCCTTCTATGAGTAGCCATACCTAAACTTTTGACTGGTAGTTATTCTGTTCCTTTTATCAGAGCTCACACAATTTGGGCGAAAAGCAAATTCCCAAAAAAATCAAGTCTACAGATTTGAAGCCAAATAAATGTCCAGATTTGGCTTTTTTGTAACATTCAGTGTGCATTTTTCAGCACAACACCTGAAATCAGTTTTTGTGTTTGCATGCTTGTATGGGGTTGTACATTCCCCCATCCAGATCATTGAGTTCAGGTGTTCCAATCACTTCCACGGCCACAGGTGTGTAAAACTGAGTACCTAGTCATGCAGACTGCTCCTACAGACATTAGTAAGAGAATGAGTTGCTCTCAGGAGCTCAGTGAATTCCAGTGTGGTACCGTGATAGGATGCCACCTGTGCAACAAGTCCAGTCGTGAAATTTCCTCACTACTAAATATTCCACAGTCGACTGTCAGTGGGATTATAACAAAGTGGACCCGATTGGGAACAACAGCAACTGGTAGGACACGTACAATGACAGAGCTGGGTCAGCGGATGCTGAGGGTCATAGTGCACAGAGGTCACCAACTTTCTGCAGAGTCCATCACTACAGACCTCCAAACTTCATGTGGTCTTCAGATCAGCTCAAGAACAGTGTGTAGAGCTTCATGGAATGGGTTTCCATGGCCGAGCAGCTGCATCCAAGCCTCACATCACCAAGCGCAATGCAGAGCGTGGAATGCAGTGGTGTAAAGCGCCGCCACTGGACTCTAGAGCAGTGGAGACGTGTTCTCTGGAGTGACCAATCACACTTCTCCTTCTGGCAATCCGATGGACAAGTCTGGGTTTGGCGGTACCAGGAGAACGGTACTTGTCTGACTGCATTGTGCCGAGTGTAAAGTTTGGTGGAGGGGGGATTATGGTGTGGGGGTGGTGTTCAGGAGTTGGGCTCGGCCCCTTAGTTCCAGTGAGAGGAACTCTTAATGCTTCAGCAGACCAAGAGACTCTGGACCATCTCATACTCCCAACTTTGTGGAACAGTTTGGGGACGGCCCCTTCCTGTTCCAACATGACTGCACACCAGTGCACAAAGCAAGGTCCATAAAGACATGGATGAGGGAGTTTGGTGTGGAAGAACTGGACTGGCCTGCACAGAGTCCTGACCTCAACCTGATGGAACACCTTTGAGATGAGTTAGAGCGGAGACTGAGAGCCAGGCCTTCTCGTCCAACATCAGTGTCTGACCTCACAAATGTGCTTCTGGAAGAATGGTCAGAAATTCCCATAAACACATTCCTAACCCTTGTGGAAAGAATTCCCAGAAGAGTTGGAGCTGTTACAGCTGTAAAGGGTGGGCCGACATCGTATTAGACCCTATGGGTTAAGAATGGGCCGTCACTCAAGTTCATATGTGTGTGAAGACAGACGAGCAGACGAGCGAATACCTTAGGCGTTACAGTGTGTACATATAGAGATGTATGTCTACCCGGATACATGCCTATGAATAATGGTTGTCTGGTTCTGTTTGCAGTTCTTGGCTGTGGACACTCAGCTGCTCCTGGGGAACAAGAAGCTGTCTCTGAGCCCTGAGGAGTACGTGTTCGCCGCACTGAACCTCTACCTGGACATCATCAACATCTTTTTGTACATCCTCCAAATCGTGGGCAGAAGCCGTAATTAGCGGCCGGGAGGAGAAGCTAGCGTGTAAACCCCTATACAGGCCTTATACGCTGTTCCTGGGTAGTTACTGTGTTGTACAGCCAGCACTCTGCGATTGGAGCCTGTTTGGTGCACCTGCTCTGTGAAGTCCCTGTTCTCCTGATCCTGAAGCAGCTAGTCAAAGCTAAGTGTGAAGCTGCCGAATTGCGCATAGCCTCCTTTTATGGGTGGAGCGGTTCACCGAACAGGCATCTCAGAATCGCAGAGCATAATCGTTCCATTCTCCGACTGTATGGCTGCTTACTCTGTAAATATAGATGCTAATTTTTTTTTCCTGACTCCGTTTAGTTTATATCTGTTGTGATTTAAGGTTTTTTTTTTTTTTTTTTTTGCTTCCAATCAGGTCGGAAGTGCAGGAAGTATGTAACTTATAAACTACTTTTAACATGCACTCCTGCTACTAATGTTTGAATAGTGTAGTGAACATATCGCTGCTGTCAGAACAAAACCTCACAACTCCAGAAAACGGAAGAAGGAAATACCATCCTTCACTTTTAATGCAAGTCAATGGAACCGAACGTCTTTCCAGGTAACTTGGGGTCATTTCTTTTGATCCTTTCATCTGGATTTATTGTTTACACACCGTGTAAAGGACGACAGGCATGTCCGAAGCTGAAAACTGACTAGGATGGACATTCCGACAGCAGCGGTATATATATATATATGCATTATGTTACACCTCATGATTTGACTGAAGTTATGTTTTAGTAATAAGTCGCACTGCTGTAGTTTTAGGATCTCATTGATTAGTTAAGAGTCTTAATTAGTTTCCAGCACTGTGTTCCACAGGAAGCAGAAGATGAGCTTCTATGATCTGGACTTTGATCTGGTTTAAGATGTGGAATAAACAGATTGTTTCTGGCATCTCCTCCACCGAGCGTGTCTGTGAGTTGTTTGTTCTAGAATCAGAGATGTGTTCTATAATGGGGCCTTATGAAGTCACGCCCACCTTTGTGACATCCCAGTGGAACCTTCTGAAAAGCTTCAGGTGAGAGAGTCTCTGAAGCCGGCGCCTGTTTGCAGCCTCCTTGTCTGTGGTCCCGATGGCTGAGAAGCAGAATAAAGACTCCCTGCGCGCTCAGAACGAAGCGCTGCAGCGAGAGGTCGATGATCTCAGAAGCATGCTGAGCCTGATGAAGGAAAATGTGGAGCTTCGCACCGAGCTTCATAGCTTCTCGTCAGCCATCGAGAGCGCGGGAACCTCGGTGTTGGCAGGTGAGTGTCGGATTGAGGCCCTGTGGTCTACAAACTGAATTTAGGAGGAGAAAAGCCCGTGAGCTTATTCAGAGAAAGATCTACCAGGACTTCAGCGTGTCAGGAGGCTTGGAGTCGTCACTTAGAGGTGACAGGAAGAGGCACAGGTGAGCTCAGTCACTCTCTGTGGGGTCTTAATGGAGTATCTGAAAGTGGTTTGGTGAAAACAGCTCAAGGATGGAGCAGCACAGCTCCACCTCCTCCTCCTCCTGCCTAAACGGGCCTGTTCAGAACAGCCGGTTTGAGTCTCTGTTCCTTTAGAAGACACTGAGTCTGTTTCACAAGGCATGTCCCGTCGCCGCTACACCTTCTCTCATTTCACTCTCACCTGATTCACCTGCTGATCAGATGAAGTTCATCTCACAGACGTTCAGCTAACAGAGTTAACGTTACTGTGTATCCTGCAGCACCAATAATGCCAAGAACTATCTAGAACACCTCCTTTAAAATCACCTCAGCTGGGAGCATTAGCTAGTGCTAACTGGCAGACACTATCTAGAACATTACATCTCTCTGTATTACCTCGGCTGTTAGATAGTACTAAACCCCAAGAACTGTGTAGAACATTACAACTGTTAGTGTATAACGTCAGCTATTAGCATTAGCTAGTGCTAAATGGCAGGAACTAGTGTAAATGTAGGGGTTAGGGGTTTAGTGTAACTAGGGTTTAGGGGTTTAGTGTAACTGTAGGGTTTAGGGGTTTAGTGTAAATATAGGGGTTAGGGTTTAGTGTAAATGTAGGGTTTCGGGATTTAGTGTAAAGTTAGGGGTTTGGTGTAAATGTAGGGTTTAGGGATTTAGTGTAAATGTAGGTGTTAGGGGTTTAGTGTAAATGTTAGGGTTAAGGGTAAATGTAGGGGTTAGGGTTTAGGGTAAATGTAGGGGTTGGGGGTGTAGTGTAAATGTAGGGGTTGGGGGTGTAGTGTAAATGTAGGGGTGAGGGGTTTAGGGTAAATGTAGGGGTTAGGGGTTTAGTGTAACTGTAGGGTTTAGGGGTTTAGTGTAAATGTAGGGGTTAGGGTTTAGTGTAAATGTAGGGTTTAGGGTGTAGTGTAAATGTAGGGGTTAGGCTTTAGTGTAAATGTAGGGGTTAGGGGTTTAGTGTAAGGGTTAGGGGTTCAGGGTAAATGTAGGGGTTAGGGGTTTAGTGTAACTGTAGGGGTTAGGGTGTAGGGTAAATGTAGGGATTAGGGGTTTAGTGTAAATGTAGGGGTCAGTGTTCTGTTCCTGCAGGAGGCGTGTGTGTTTCGTTTGTTTGTATGTTGTGGGGAGATGGTTTAGCAGACGGATTTCCTAATTCCTAAATCAGAGGCACACAGACTTCCTGACACTCCAGAAGGAGACAAAACCAAACAAAAACCAAACAGGGAAGAGGATGGGGTGTAGATCTCCTCCCCAGGCATACCTCGCTGTCCGGCTCCGTAGATGTACCACAGTGTCCATGGTCCATGCTGCTGTTACACCGTTGTGATGTTCTGTCTAGGCTCTTTCCAGGCTGACCGTGATCCCGTGACCAAAGCGAGGGCTCAGTGGCTTGACTCCGTGAACGAAAGCAAGTTCATGAGCGGCCTTCTTAAAAACCCTCACCGCACATCATCTCCTCTCAGCCTTCCGACTGAGAACCAGTCACTACACACAGCTCCGCAACCCGACAACCCGCAGCCAAGTGGCTCTGTTTCCCGCCAGGCAGTGGAAGGTCAGTTAAACCGACTGGTTTATGAATGTACAGACACATACAGATCTGATATATGGCCACCCAGGAGAAAGGGACAATGACATACGTATTACTTCATGCTAACTAGTGTATTACTTCATGCTAACTAATGTGTCACTTCATGTGTTACTTCCACATGTCATTTGAACCGGGGTGCCCAAACTTTTGCATGCAACTTTATTTATATCAAGTGATAATAACATTGTCTGCATAGCTTAGAATTCAACACTGCCCTTAACGGTCAGAAGATACAAATACAAAACTAAAGCATGAACTCTGGACTCACCTGCTTCCAGATCCTGAGCGACTGGTGGGAGAAATCGCCTTCCAGCTGGACCGGAGGATCCTCACTTACATCTTCCAGAATGAGTCTAGACGGTACGGCTTCACCGTGCTCAACATACCAGACAAGATAGCACAGGTGAGGTGCAGGACATAGTATCAGAGTATGAAAGGCGTAGTTGCTAGAACAGGTCATAGTACAGGTGAGTTAGAGTATATTATAGTACAGGTGAGCTGATGGTACAGTTCACTGTTGAAATGTGCTGCAATTACATACCACAGGACAGGTAAGTTGCTGATATAGGTTATAATGCAGGTGAGCTACTACTACAGACCACAGTACAAGTGACCTGCCACTACATACCGTATTACAGGTGAACTGCTTGTATGGATCATAGTACAGGTAATATACAGGTAAAAAAAACAGTGTAGGTGTGCTGCTAGCATTGGTTTAAGAACAAGTAAACTTTGAGTAAAGGTCCATAGTACAAGTAAGTTCCAAGTAGAAGTCATAGCACAGGTGAGGTGTTAGTACAAGCCATAGAACAGGTGAGCTGTTCGGGTCGTAGGACAGGTAAGGGAGTGTGCTGTCAGCTGAGGAGATGAAGAATGAAGCCCCTTCCCTCCTCAGCAGGACTGTCCTGTTTTGAGCTGACGCAGCCTCACAGAGGTCAAAGGGGACAGACGTCTGGGGTCCCTTCCTTCCAGTCCCGTGTTAACACTGTCATGACCACATCATCAGGTCTGAACATGATGTGAGATGAGGCGAGTGGGTGATGGTTCAGGCATGAAGTTAGCGCAACGCTAATCGCTAAACTTCCATTAGCTGTTAGCTTTTAGCCTTTTAGCTGGAGCGCCAAACTGAATAAGCAAACTTCCTACACCAAACACACACTTTACTGATGATGAACATTGCTGTGAGGATTTGATTGAGCATTAGTGAGGCCAGGTACTAATGTTGAACACTGCTGTGAGAGTTTGATTGAAAAATAGTAAGGTCACATACTGATGTTGAGCATTGCTGTGAAGATTTGGTTGAACAATAGTAAGGTCAGGTACTGATGTTGGAACATTGCTGTGAGTATTTGATTGAGCATTAGTCAGGTCAGGTGCTGATGTTGGAACATTGCTGTGAAGATTTGATTGAACAATAGTAAGGTCAAGTACTGATGTTGGAACATTGCTGTGAGTATTTGATTGAACAATAGTAAGGTCAAGTACTGATGTTGGAACATTGCTGTGAAGATTTGATTGAACAATAGTAAGGTCAAGTACTGATGTTGAAACATTGCTGTGAGTATTTGATTGAGCATTAGTCAGGTCAGGTACTGATGTTGGAACATTGCTGTTAGGATTTGATTGAGTATTCGTGAGGTCAGATCCTGAGGTTGAACATTGCTGTGATGATTTGATTGAACAATAGTAAGGTCAGGTACTGATGTTGAACATTGCTGTGATGATTTGATTAAGTACTGGTGAAGTCAAGTACTGATGGTGGAACATTGCTGTGAGAATTTGATTGGCATTGGGCACCGTGACCTTAGGGTCATGTGCGGCCGCTCCGGTCCTTTGGCCAATGTGGACGCCCTTCCAAAAAACTAAGCTTCCTATTTGGGATTCAGTGTTTTTGTGATGTCACAAACACAAACAACAAATTTGCATATTCACCACCTTTAATCACCGATCATTCATCTTCAATCTCCTTGGCAGGTCTCCACACACCCTCTTACAGGTGAGGTGGACGAGGCGTACAGGTGTGAGCTGACTGACCGCTATGTGGACTTGATGGACCGTCTGCGTTCGCGGGGCTATAGCCTGACCCTCCATCCACCCTTCACCGAGTTCATCGTCAACACGTACAGCATCCTAAAGCAGAGGCCGGACGCACAGACCGCCCACCAGCTTGGGTACGACAACCCGGACGTCCTGCGGCGCATACTAGTGGACACCGTCCCGCCCGGCCTGCTGAAGGACGTGCTGGTGCTCTTCAGCTGCCTGTGCTACATGGCCCGGCGGGACAGGAAACCCTTACTGCTGTGGTAGTCAAGGCGGAGCAGTGCCATACCCTGGCCTACAAAAGGCTCATTGACACACCCACTTCACCAGACAATACAGAAACATGGAGCATAACGAGACTCTGACTCATCTGTTTGTCTTTTACACGTTTACATCATATACAAATCTCACACGAATGGCATACGTCTTTACACGTCTCATATGGGGTCAAGATTTTCCGGGGTAAAGGGGCCCGGATGTCTTCTAAAGAGCTCTAATTACAAGCTTCTGGTTTCTGGATGTAGCCACATCAGTGTTCAGACGCTCTTCCATCAAAGAATTGGTCAGTTGGTCCAGGTTTGGTGGACGCCTTCCCTGGCACAATTCCGAGGAGAATTCCCTGTAGACTGGGATTTTAGCCACTGCTGGTAGACCCGTATGACCGTACGCTTCCATACACCTGCAGATTCAGCTACTTCCTTCACACTACGGTCTTTGGCACGCTCAAATGCAGTCACTCCTTTTAGCCAATCATTAACATCTGCTCTGGAGCCATTTTCCACACATGGAACGAGACATTCCCTGCACTGTACCACCTCTTCCCAATCTATGGATCCCGTTATTCACACCCCGCAGGTATTTATAGACCCATCATCCTCGTGCAGGAGCCTGAAGGTACGCAAGGTGACTCACGTTTTTGTCCGGTGATGGCGAAACAGTGATCATATGAAATTACAATCCGAAAACAGATTCCCAAAAGACAGTACATGGATGAAAGTACAGGGTTCCAGCAGCACAGTAATCTTTTATACATTCCCATAGTATTCCTTATGAACGTCTTCCCAAAGTCTAATAAGTATCCTAACCTTGGATAACTCTTCCATGAGCATTCCCCTGACCAATCACAAAGCTGACATCTCTTGCTCCGCCCACACAGTACGGTTTCAGAGTCAGAGAAACTTAGCAAGCTAAAGCTAACCAGCACGACCAACAACTAGCATAAAGCTAAGACCAGTGTTTCTCAGGTCTGGCGCTTGAGGCACCCTGCCCTGCACGTCAGTGGACTCCCCGCTTTCACACACCCTCTTGAACTCTGAAAGGGCTCGTTAATGAGGCGATCAGTTGAATCAGGTGTGCTGGGAGCAGGGGAAGCACTGAAACGTGCAGGGCCGGGTTCCTTCAGAAACACTGAGCTAGACCACCTGTCTGTAGATCCCCTGTTCATTCCTTTATCCATACACCAACATTGTTCCTTCATCCGTTTTTGCCTTATCCTTCTGTTTTGTCATCTGTCCGTATGTCTGGACGTCTGTTCATCCATGACTTTTTTGGCTGAGCGTCACATAAAAGCTGGATAATGATGTTAGTTCTGTATGAGGGGCGGAGCAGAATATGGGCCAGAGATCTGTCAATCGAGCTGCTCATAAGCCACGCCCACAAAGTTGTCTAAGGCAGAAAGAAGCCAGGATGCTAGCGCATTAGTCGCCCTGGAGAGATTCATCAAGGCTGTATGATGTATTTCTGCAATGCATGATGGATGCAACAGATGATGCTAAGGATTACAATGTGCTACAAAGCAGAGAGACTGAGCGCTGCGTCCTCCTCCACAGCGCGGCAGTACACTATGTCTCGGCCGTGATGGCTTGAAAGTGCGTTAAGCTGCAAGCCCAGGTCCCGGCAGTGTCCCCATGCCAACTTATATACGCTGCTCTGTTGAATGCTGGACAACCCTGTTGTGCCATGGCGCACAGCTCCACCATCAGCTTACAGCAGTGCTGGAGGGCCATGGCCAGTCCTTCCATGCTGCCGCTATCCACCATTCAAGCATGCATACTGCTTCCTCTTTTCCGCAGTCAGTGTCAGGGCTCGTTCTTCTCCATCAGCATTCTCCTCAGGTCTGCTACGGGAGCGATCCCACTTCTGACACCAGAGTTGCTAAGTCATAATTATGAGATACTGTGTAAAACTATGAGATGTTTAGTCATAATTATGAGATGCTAAATCATAATTACGAGATACTGTCATAATTAAGATACGAATTCATTCATAATTCAAGTCATAATGTTAATGTGCTAAGTCATGATTATGAGATGTTATGTCATAATTGAGATGCCCTGTCATAATTATGAGTTGCTAAATCATAACCATGAGATACTGTCACAGTTATGAGATACTAAGTCATAATTATGAGATACTAAGTCATAACTGAAATGCTAAGTCATAATTTAGATACTGCGTAAAATTATGAAATGTTTAGTCAAAATTATAAGATGCTAAGTCATAATTATGAGATGCTAAATCATAATTACGAGATACTATGTAAAATTATGAGATGTTAAGTCATGATCACAAGATACTAAGCCATAGTTACGAAATACTAAGTCATAATTGAGATACTACGTCATAATTATAAGATGGTAAGTCATAATTGAGATGCTAAGTCATAATTACGAGATACTAAGCCATAATTACGAAATACTAAGTCATAATTATAAGATGATAAGTCATAATTGAGATACTAAGTCATAATTACGAAATACTATGTAAAATTATGAAATGTTAAGTCATGATCACGAGATACTAAGCCATAATTATGAAATACTAAGTCATAATTATGAGACGTTAAGTCATGATCATGAGATACTAAGCCATAAATATGAGATACTAAGTCATAATTATGAGATGCTATGTCGAAATTATGAGATAAGTCATAATCTGTGCATTTTGGGGGAGAAGCACCCTTGTTTAAATGGTTTACGATTAATAGTTTAATATTTCATCGTTTAAACTGATTTCACTCCGCATAACTTCGTTTTCGGATCGTGTAGGAGCCGTGGGGACAAAAGTGTGTCAGATTAGCAAAGCTAGCCCAGTTTTACCTCAGAGACCCGCGGGAAGCGCGCGCAGGCTCCAAGCGTGCACGCGCATGACCTAATAGCGCTGGTAGCGTGAGAGAGAGAGAAAGAGAGAGAGCTAAAGAAATCGGGAGAGGGAAATAGGAGAGAGAGAGAGAGAGAGAGAAAACCAGAGGGAAACGGACGGAGAGAAAAGGAAGGGAAACGGAGAGGAAGAGTGACCGCGAGAAAGGTAACCGGAGAGGAAAGAGAGCTGCTCCTATTTAGCGATTCAGCTGATAATTAAAATGAAGAAGTGTTTCAGTCTGACAGAAAATCTCAGATATTAGCATAATTGATCACATAAAGCAAGAAGTATGAAGCTCAAGGTACACGAAGCCAGGCTTTTCCTGTAAAGGTAAGTCCCTATGTCCATCCTGGTGAAGGTAAAGGTAGCTAAAGGTAAACTTCGTTAGCCGGCTAGCTAGCTAACGTTAGCCACCCTGCTAACAGAATAACAAGGTTTTTACGGTGAAGAGAAGAAGAAATTCGCGGTAGAAATAGTAGAAATTAGCCATTTTAGCTCTTTTCCCTCCTCACTTCTCCTTCTGGAGTCTTTCCTTTCTGAAGCTGAGGTGAACTTCCTATTCCAGTTTTCCGTTCCACCTTAAATGGTGCAGCAGTTCCATTCTGGCGCCTCAGGCGCCAGAATGGAACTGCCGCACCATTTAAGGTGGAACGGAAAGTTCGAACTTTAGCTTCACGTGTTGTGACAAATGAGCCCACATGTAAGTCTATATGCACTTCTGTCCACATTTACTTGACTGAGACGTATTATTCCTCCATTTTCCATCTTTTCCCAACACGTTTTTTAGTTCCATCCCTCTCTTTTGCCGGTCACAACAGCAGGTGGACTGCTTTGCCGTCCTTCCCACCTCTTTCTTCTGAGCTCCAGCATGATGTTCAACCAGGAACAGTCAAGAAAAGAAAGGAATGGAGCCCAAACAGGTTCTGTTCACACACCCTGATGGATCCCTCAGCTCCATTGCAGCTGCTTCCTCTACATACCCTAATTTATATGGGAATTTTAAAGAGTTGGAAAGAGTGGAATGCCCAAATCGCAAGAGCGGCAGTGTTTACTGGAGTCATATAGTCTATTCTGTCAACGACATTGGAGCATTGCAAGTAGGGATATTGTAAGTAAGTCAGATGTTGTGGAACCTGGGAGCTGCTGTTGCGACTAATCAGAAGCAACCAAACCTGTGTGAACCGTGACGTCGCAACCGCAGGTATTAGGCATTCCAACCTCAAGCCAGAAAACGGATACGCTGGTCTTCTCAGCCCAATAAAATGGTTGGAAAACAATCGCAGTTGAAATAGTGATTACATTAATGGACAGAAAAATCGCAGGTGCATATTCTCCCAACATCGTTCAGCCCTGCTTAGCCTATGTTCATAGGGTCAGGTTGCCCACCTCTAGGAAGCTCCTGCAGTCTTTAAACACCTTAGCTAATGCCATTATGGGATCAGTCCAACAACAGGTGGCACATTTTCCATTGGAAAGTCTAAAAAAATCCCACAGTGTGCAGATACTGTTACTGACGTTTGGTTATCTTTTGCTTGCTGATTGCAGCTAGGAGAACCGTACAGATGGCCAGGACTGGATTACTATCCGCTGCGTGTCTCTTGTCCCCACCACCCCCCCAACTCTGTTCTGATCTCGCCCGCCCGGACTGATAGCTTGTGGGCGCTCCAGCTGGCGTGAGGCCCTGAACAACATTTTTTTTTTTCCCGTAACCGAAAGCATCTTTCCTTTAGAATGAAACCAAGCAAGCCGCCCTCCTCGTGACCTTTCACAGCTCGTGTGCATGGCTCATTATTCTGAGCTTTGAAAGCAGTGGCTGGGTGGAAAAATCCGATTTACACGTCCTCGAGATGATTATGGGGTTTTTGGTACACTGGTATGAAGGGCTGGAACAGACGCCTGTTTCGTTATTTGAGGATTATTCGGGTTATAAATCTCTCAGTTACCAAACGCTGATGTACACTCATCAAAACGATAGTTGCTCCCAGAAGGACGTGTCGGATTGCAATGCTATTCGAAGTTGATTATTTTCCTCGAAACTGTTTTCATGATGTTGTTTACATAGAGCAACCTATTCACCTTAAAGAACTTAGCCCCACCCACTCACACCAATAAGGAGTGGTTCAGAACAGAGCTCATCTACATATATACCGGTCTTAAAGACCCAGTAACAATAACAGCCTAATAAGAGACTAATAAGCAGGTCTATTAGATATCAGTCAGTGCAGTGCTAAATGGTAGCTCCAGTGCAGAGCTAAGGAAACTCGGCATGCGCTGAGTTGGATGCGGCTCTCGTATAAGGACGATTTCTGTCTCTTGAAAAGGGATCTGAATGTGTAAGCGTCATGGCTGAGTGATACGAGCTCAGTTTTATGGAATTATACACTATGGAATCAGTTTTTAGTCGTTCTCTCCTGCAGCCTCTCCGTATGTTCACTCTTCACTCATCCTCACTTCCATTCTACACCTTTTAAATGGAGTCTAAAATAATATTTCCCTGTTTGCTGTGTCTGACAAAGACAACTCGCCATTCCAGACATGTAAAGCTTTGCAACAGCATGTTCACGATGCTTTGTGCACGTGGCACACGGCCAGTACTGCACTCGGTTTGTGTGATAGAGTTCTCATATACATGCCTGAGAGGTGCTCGTGCTGAACTCTGCCTGCAAATTCATTCATTTGGAAAGAAGTGCTGCTGCACCCTCACACTACTTAGCAAAGCGCGTCAGGTACAAACAGAGGAGTGGCTGCAATCAGCACTGCGGTTTTGTCTAAAAGACCTTTTTGTTGACCATATAAGTTGTTCACGCTCACGGGGACGGCGGTGTTTGTTATTCACAGGGTTCAGGCCTATCACAGAATTCACGTTATGGCAAAATTCATAATCCATATCATGAGAGAACATCATACTGGTATTTACTTTGTATACTGGAACCCCACCCAGCCTGAATAAGAGTGTATTGTATTGCAGTTGAGGTTTATTTGGACTGTAGTCGATCACTGTATTCTTTTCTGAATGTGGTGTGGATATTAAACTGCATTCGTCTGTACAAGCTGAGCATAATTTATTTATTTTAATTGATTTTATTGAATTGGGTTTAGCGCAGTTGGGTTTTTAATTGGCTTGTTGGTAGTATTTTAATAGTGAGTGCATCATTACAGGACTGTTATGTTAACTCAGAAAAAAAATATTATGTGTGTCGTTTAAATGTCTCCAGGTATCCAGGTTTACTACGTCTTTGCCATGTTACCCACCCCTGGTCCTGGAGACACCCTGCCCTGCACATTGTGGTGGATCCCCTGCTTAAACCCACCCCCCTGTAACTCTGACGGGGCTTGTTAATGAACTGATAAGTTGAATCAGGAGTGTTGGGAACACTTCCCTGGGGTGTAGTACAGGCAAACACAAACACTGAGATGTTTCTGTTCTTTGCAGGGTCGCTGTGTCTACAGAACCAGCCGTGGGGGATATGAAATGACCAGACTCTTTCACTACGGCGTCTCTTTGCTGGAGGAATGTCTCTGAGAGAATCCCCTTTCCCTAATGGCTTTGCGGAGGCTCTCCACACTGTGGGATGGGGCCTCATCTTCCCCTGCTTCTGGTTCCTGGAACGGCTTATTGCCGTGTGCATCTCCACCAGCCTGGAACGTAATCGGAGACGTGAGGAGGAATGCTACCTCCATCCGCTCCAGGTGTTTTTTGGCTTCCTCCTTTTTCTCCTGCTCTTCCTCATTTCTACACCGTTTGCCTTCCTGGGGTTCCTGCTTTGGGCTCCGCTCCAGCTCACACGGAGGCCTTTCTCTTACCACCACCAGGTGGAGACAGTTGAAATGGAAAATCGGAATGTAGGCTGGGAGGAGACTGGGAAGGTGACTTTTGGGTTTGTGACGGCCAATCTGTGCCTGCTGCCAGACGGACTGGCACGGTTTAATAACTTGGGGCATTCCCAGAACCGGGCGCTGGCCATCGGCCAGAGGATCGTCCAGGGTGTTAGCCGTCCACACATTCGCATATTAATCGACTCACCTAGCAGCTGTGGAACCCTCAGTCCCTCTGTCAGCCTACTTCCTCAGTCTGGATCCACCACATATGGAGCTACAGATGATCAGGTACAACCGGGTACGGTCGAACAGGTCGCAGACACGGTTTTGGATGGAGAGATTCCCAAAGCGTCCACCGGGGGCGCCAGTGTCAACATGGTCAGTGATCACACAAACCAGCAGCAGCCTGCAACATGGAACTGCAACCAAAACTCCAACCAGCAGGGCAGCCGAGGCCAAAGACACCCCCCGAGAGCCTTACGGATGCTGGGCAAGGCCGGTGACGCGCCACTGGAAGTGTCCATGCTGTTTCCGGCTAATGTGGACATAGTGTGCCTAGAAGAAGTGTTCGATAAAAGGGCGGCCAAAAAGTTAACCGAGGCTCTGGGGCCAGTCTTCAGCCATGTCTTGTATGACGTCGGGGTCTATGCCTGCCAGCCATGCGGGGCCTGCACCTCATTTAAATTCTTCAACAGTGGCCTTTTCCTGGCCAGCCGCTTCCCTGTGCTGGAGGCACAGTATCACTGCTTCCCCAACGGCCGAGGAGAAGATGCACTGGCAGCCAAAGGCCTGCTCTGTGTTAAGGTAAACATATTGGCTATATTTACTTTTTTCACAAAGCAGTATTTCTCTGTAAAGGTGGATGAATGAATAGGGAATGCTTACTGACTGACTGACTGACTGAAATTCTTGGATAATTAAACAGGCAAGATGTAAACAGAGTAATTCAGAGTGTGCAGTGTCCGCCTCTAAAAGCTCCCTCACAGACAGTTACTACATAAACTGGATATGAATACGCTGCCTGATGTCTGAGACGCTGTTTATGATAGTTTTGAGCCTAAAGTACACTCATCACCAAATATCTGCCCCCAGAAGGAG
>CM067497.1:24198156-24214913 GCA_034552555.1 Semaprochilodus insignis
CCATGCTCGCTGTGCATTTCACCCCAGCCACCGCTCGCCAGTCTCTCTGTAGGTCACTTGAGGTCATCTTACGGTGGTTAAGGGACATTGGAATGAGGTGACACTCATCACGGTCAGTAGAGAGGGGTTTTGGCCCTCTGCCAGTCTGTAGCTGTGTTGTCCTGTGTGTTTGCTGCTTGACCTTGTTCTTATGAACCAGACGCTCACTGTATCTGCCAGTAAAGCTAGAACCCAACCTTCTGTTCCTCACTAAGAACCTGCTGTACATGTGGAGATGCTGATTTAAGAAGAAACTGGAGTGGGCTCTTATTTATTTCCAGAGCTGTAAATGAAAACTGTCATTTCCAGCAGCTTTGCTGTGTAATGATCTGATAAGTAAATCACTCTGGAAAAAAAGTGTCTGCCAAATGCTGTAAATGTAAGCAACAGATACACAGATCTGCAGGTGGCTGTTCAACTGTATCAATGTTAGAACGTCATAATGATTTACAATCAATTTAAAAAATACAATCAATAGTGAAGGTTCTCCTTTACAGACCAAAAAACAAGCACACAGTGTCACTATACACTGCTCTCACAAAGCACAGTCTATTTGACTATCAATGGCGCCCCCTTCTGGTGAATAATCAGTCTGCTAAACATAAGTGAGTGAGTTACAAAACCACTACAAAAAAGGCCACAAAATACTTTACAACTAAAAATCAAACTTCAAGTCCACCATTGTCAGAGATTTCCATTCCTCATACATACGGCGGTGTAAGCGTCTGTGAATGCAGGTCAGTATATATGTGGATTAAGGACGACGTGAGTGAATATTCTGTGTTTGTGTTCGTGTCTGCGTGTCTTCTGACCTTGCAGTGATCGAACAGTACTGTGAATTGTGCGTCTGTGGTGCGAGTTGATGGCTTGTCTGGGCTGACCATGGGCGGGGCCACGGCTGGCTCCGCCTGCTCCCAGAAGGTGTACTGACAGAAGACGAAGTTCGACAGATCTAACGGCAGACCGGTTGCCTCACGAATCCGCACCTGCAACACACGAGAGTACACAAACTGTAAACACCTGCATGTCACTGCAGTCACAGCAACTCTAATGTTCATTATTTGATTTTTGTGGGCATTTAATAATAAATGAATTAACTATAACGATAAGAACTAACTTTTTATTGAAGAAAATAAAACATACTTTTCAGTGTACTTCAAATAACTTGACTTCTTTTATTATTTAAACATTAATGTAACACCAAATTATAGTATCATAGATATATATTTTTATTATTTCACACTGTGAAATATTAAATATTCCCTGCGACTCCTAACAATGTTTACACTATACTGCCAAAAGTATTCACTCGTCTGCTCATCTCGTCTGCTTCACACACATATGAACTTGAGTGACGTCCTATTCTTAACCCATAGGGTCTAATATGATGTCGGGCCACCCTTTACAGCTATTACAGCTTCAGCTCTTCTGGGAAGGATCCACAAGGATTAGGAATGTGTATATGGGAATTTCTGACCATTCTTCCAGAAACACATTTGTGAGGTCAGACACTGATGTTGGACGAGAAGGCCTGGCTCGCAGTCTCCGCTCTAATTCATCTCAAAGGTGTTCTATCGGGTCGAGGTCAGGACTCTGTGCGGGCCAGTCCAGTTCTTCCACACCAAACTCGCTCATCCATGTCTTTATGGACCTTGCTTTGTGCACTGGTGTGCAGTCATGTTGAAACAGGAAGGGGCCGTCCCCAAACTGTCCCCACAAAGTTGGGAGCATAAAGAGTTCCTTTCACTGGAACTAAGGGTCCGAGCCCAACTCCTGAACAATACCCCCACACCGTAATCCCCCCTCCACCAAACTTTACACTCAGCACAATGCAGTCAGGCAAGTACATATACACCTGTGGCCACGGAAGTGATGGGAACACCTGAATTCAATGATTTGGATGGGGGAGTGAATACTTTTGGCTGAGTGAATAAGTTTTCCAACGTACGAGCCCTTTAACAAAGAGCAAATCCGATCCACTGCTGATTGTTTGAAGCGTGCCGTAACGCTCCGATAGCAGTCAGGCGTGTAATCAGGTGTGGGTTTACCCTGCAGGTGAGCTTCTTGGCCATGTGGACGATTTCTCCATTGGTATCCATGACCTCGTAGCTGCTGCTCTCACTCGAATTCTCAGACGAGTCGTCTCCTCCCACCAGCCGCTCAGGAACCGCCCCACTCACACGCATCAGTTCCACATGCAGCCTGCCCGCTACCTGAAACACACACACACACACACACACACACACACACACACACTTTAGTTTACACTACCAGGCCCAAACCCGTTTCACCCCTCGCCCCTAACACTTGGCCCTACCTCTCCGTTTTGAGTGTTCACGTCTAGGGGTAGGGTTGTCCCGATTGGTGTTGACATGGAGGGGTAGGGCGAAGTGTTAGGGTTACATAGCCCTTCAAATGGAGATTTTTCAGAGGCACACTCCAAATGGAGTGTTGAGAGAAAATTCCCAGAATGCCCTGCCAATCATCGGCAAGATGGCTGCACAAGCGACCCATAAATGTAGTGTCTCTGTTACAAGCTGCTGTTCTGTAAGATCACCAAGATAATTTTCTTCATAACACGTAAAAATCACTAGTAATACGCTGATGTCTCGGCGCTACCTAGCAAAATTTCCCGTTCCACCTTAAATGGTGTAGCAGTTACGTTCTGGTACCTGAGGTTGCTGCACCATTTAAGGTGAAACGGGGAAATACGGAGAAATCATGGAGCTGGAGATTAAAAAGCTAAGTTCAGCTTCATATCAGCGAAGAATTCCTGGTGGTGATAAATAATGGTCATCCGCCTCTTTCAAGGCATACTTCAAAGCTGTACTCGAACATTCCAGTGACTGCAAGAAATAGAGGACGTATCCGGTTCTTGAAAGGTTGCCCCATTTCATAGGGCGAGAATTTCGACCACTACCCCTTGTAACTCAGTTCCAAGGGGGAGGGTTACACTTGAAAACAAGGGCTAGGGGTAAAAATAAGAAATGGGATTGGGCCTAAGTCTATAAAAATGGACCCAACTCTGGTTTCTACTATTTCTAGCTGCCAGAAACCACATAATCGAGCATATTAGTTTCCACGGGTTGTTAGCATTATTAGCATCTAGCTGACTGGAAGTCACATATCTACATCTATAACTAAGACGTTGTGACACAGTACCTCCCCCTGCTGGCTGATGATGGGAACTGCATACTGAAGCTTGACATCATGGAAAAGGCACTCTAGGAACACGTTAGCCACGCCGATAAGGTTGTGGTTCTCCTGCGCTTCGTAGAACGGGTCACCCTGCTTATTCTGCAGCTTTGTAGCCTAACAATCAAAAACAGCAAATAAAAAAAGAACATGATAAAACATGCAAAAGGTGAAAACTGCACTTCTTTTTAGGAGCTAAACTCTCCTTTAATTTGACTCAGAGATCTACAGATGCTCAAATGGTTAGCAAACTTGTGAAACCCAGCACATTAACATCAGTGTTGGTGTCAAAGTTGTGTTCAGGATTTGGCCTAGGCATTCAATTTAACGGAATCTACTTCATTCAAGGTTGGTTGCATTTTTTAGATAATTAATTAATTAAGATAAAATGAGCAAATAAAAGCATCCAGAACTTAAGCCAACCTATTTGATAATGTAGGCTAGAATTTAAAAAATTGCAACTCTTGAGTCTTGAAACCTGCACTCACGTTTCTTGTGACTTCTGTGTCTTTCAGTCTTAGTGCTGACCAAACCAGTCACACAAATACTGCACAAGAGACGGGATTTAGTCTGAACCTAAGGATGTTATACATACAGCTCTGGAAATAAATAAGAGCCCACTCCAGTTTCTTCTTAAATCAGCATCTCCACATGTACAGCAGGTTCTTAGTGAGGAACAGAAGGTTGGGTTCTAGCTTTACTGGCAGATACAGTGAGCGTCTGGTTCATAAGAACAAGGTCAAGCAGCAAACACACAGGACAACACAGCTACAGACTGGCAGAGGGCCAAAACCACTCTCCACTGACCGTGATGAGCGCCACCTCATTCCAACGTCCCTTAACCACCGTAAGATGACCTCAAGTGACCTACAGAGAGACTGGCGAGCGGCGGCTGGGGTGAAATGAACAGCGAGCATGGTTCTAAAAACAGGCTTCTGGAGGGTCATTAGTGATTTTCTAAATAAACACATCTAAATACAATATTTGATCTGGAATTTGGGAGACGTGTTTCCAGTAGGGTAGAGAATATAAATTGTGTATAGAATCATAAACTGTAAAACCAGAGAATCTGATCATTTTGAGGTGGTCTCTTACATTTTTCCAGAGCTGTATACTACACAAAATAGCACCCCCTGCTGGACAACTAAAGATCTCACAGTGAAAAAAAAACTTGTTTTGTTCCTCTGAACTTTTATTTATATAATATTTATTTCAATAATTATAATTATTTCAAAACTAGAGCAATAGAGAAAAATGCAAGAATATTGTATGTAACACAGGAAAACAACATGGAAAAAAAATAATATTGCAATTTTTGCCCTCCCAACTCAAAATGCACCTAATTATTTGAACTAATTCCATGTTTTGACAGTTCTGAAGTGATAAATTACCATGTATTTACTATCTATTATTATTATTATTATTATTATTATTATTATTATTAGCATCAATTACTGATGATATAAATACTAAGTGTGGGAGGTTTCTCTGCTGTCCTGTGCACTTGTGACATGTTTCTCACCCCATCCTGCGCTCCTTCCTTCCACTCCCTGTAGTGGTCCCTCATGTCCACCAGCTTGTTCTCCAGCTTCTCGATGGTCCACACCTGCGTGCCTTTACCCTTCCGACGCACCTGAATGGCTGGCTCACTGACTATTGCTCCGCGCTGCACAGAACACAAGGACAGCACTCTAAATTCAGTACGACTGTGAAATCACTACTCATCCATTTGGGACATTTGTGTCCAGGTAGACTCCCACCTTGCGGTTGGCGCTCAGGTTGGCTGCAGGGATCTGTAAGGTGACCTGGTAATCCGTTTGTTTGCCTATCTCCTCCGAAAGGAAGTTGGCCTCCCTGACCAGAGTGTTAGCGCGAACCACCTGCTCCCTCAGCCGAGACAAACTCTGACGGAATAACTCGTCCCTGAACACAAACACACACAGCATCAGACCTCAGATTCATTTTAGATCCTGATCCAATTCCAGCAACTTCCAGGCAACTACAATGACCAGGGGTCACCAGTCCCGGAGGGTCTCGGGCCAGCTCGGGGACGTTCTTGCTCAGACATACCTAATTCAGCTTAGTAGTTAATCACCAGCTGGCGTGCTTGAGCACGTGTGGGAACCAGACTGTACATATAGTCAGAGAGCCCAGACCATCTCCATTACAGACAACAAAACCGTGAAACCCACCCGACGCCCCCCCTCAGACCCCTGGTTTACCTCTCCTCGGTCCACAGGCGCAGCTTGTTGTGAGTGGTGTGTGTGGGGAAGGCCAGGCTGTTGCTGCGTTGGTGCTGAGAGACTCTTTCCGGAGAGAGCTGCTGGCGGAGCAGGTCCAGTTCACGCTCATATCGCAGCTTCTGCTCCTCCAGAGCTGTGCGCTTCTCCTCCAGATACTGCTTCTCCAGAACCTGCACCACGTTCTGCATGGGGTCTACAGGAGAACACATAAAATACTTAATTATTTACATAATTTCCTACTTTCGTTGCAGATCAGAATCCTTTGAGCTTCTGTAGTTTAGCACTGGAGCTACAAGACTAACGTAGCTAACAAGTAATGATACCTTGTCGAGACCAACACCAGTACCACAGAGTTTTCTAAATTTCTGTATAATTAAATAAGATGTAAGAGTCATTCAGAGTGTTTTGATGTGACACGCTTCGTTTTAGAGAAACATACCATAGCCTCTAAAGGCTCCCTCACAGAAAGTTCCTACATGAGGTGGTTCTGAATCCGCTGCCTGATGTCTGAGACGCTGTTTATGATAGTGTGGAGAAGATTTCAGCCTTAAACTCCATTCATGGTGGAGGGATACATGCTGCAGGGCGCTGTGAGGTCAAATAGTCCCCCAAAGAAACTTAGTATTTCCAGGTTTTCCAGATTTTCCATCATCAACATTCCATATACACTCAGAAGACACGTGTAGGTTCACTGGTGGTTTAGATAGTCAATAAAGTGTCTATATGTGTGTTCTAGACATGGAGAACCCTGGTTCCCACCACCACCACTGTACAGAACATCTGAACCACCTCATACCAAACCCGCTCTCGATCACTCTGTTACACCCCACACCAAACCCGCTCTCAATCACTCTGTTTACGCCTCACACCAAACCCGCTCTCAAGCACTCTGTTTACACCTCACACCAAACCCGCTCTCAATCACTCTGTTTACACCTCACACCAAACCCGCTCTCAATCACTCTGTTTACACCTCACACCAAACTCGCTCTCAATCACTCTGTTTACACCTCACACCAAACCCGCTCTCAATCGCTCTGTTTACACCTCACACCAAACCCGCTCTCAATCGCTCTGTTTACACCTCACACCAAACCCGCTCTCTATCACTCTGTTTACGCCTCATATACTGAAATATACTGGAATTTTTAAAATTGGTGGAATACCCATAAGATAACTGTGTTCCATATTAGCAAAGTGTAATATAATATATACTCAGAGATTTACTGTATGTGAATTCCGGCTCCTGGAACAGTTAGCCGAGTACTCGTGCACAGCCCCATCAGTTATGGAGCATGTTTTTTTTCAGGGATGGAGGGACAGGAAGTCATACAGTACAACAAGTGCTTACCATTGGTCCCCAATGTTTTCATCATGACCTCCATCTGGGCAAACTCGTAGCTGTAGTCCTGCTCAGATGAAGCCTCGCTGGCTGTCTCCACGTCCACTTCCACAAAGCTGTCACGCGGAGACTCGCGATCCATATCCTTCAAGCGGTCCCGCCGCTTTCTCTTCGGCAAGTTCACTCTGGTGGTGAATGAAGAACGGAGGGAAGTTAATGAAGATGGGAGACACCTCTCAGGAAATGAGGGCTCCGCCTACTGGCTACAACAGCCATGTCTGTGTAATTATGAGTATTATTTTACGCCTATGCTAATTGAGTTTAAGCTCTACCAAAAACCCACCTGAAGAAGTGATTATTGCCCCATAAGATGCGGTCTCCGTGCCAGAGATGAACCAGGGAGTAAGCTATGGTTCCATTCACACAGGTTCTGCAGGAAATACCAAAAGTATTATGACTTAACAACTCTCAAAAACGTTGAAGCATTGATCTCAGAGTGTTTGCTCCACCTGGCGTTCTCTACGGGGGACAGCGTGATGTCTCCATCTGGAGCCATATCAATAACACAGTGCTCCGGCTGGATCCCAATTCCAAACAGCTGAATGTCCTGAGACGTGTCTGCTCCCACACGCGTGTGCTCCTGAACACATACACACAAGCACGGTTACTGACAACCAGAAAAGCCAAACTCGTGATGCTCCAGAACTGACCAGAACGTTAGCTGGCTGTGGGCTACAAAACGGTTGCTACAACTGCTGCTGCAATGCTAAGCACCATCCTCCTCGTCCCTTCACACGCCTTTCGACTCTCCATGAAGCTGAAGTCAGCCGCTTTTTTCTCGCCAGCTTCTTGTTCAGATTTTCTCATTCCACCTTAAATAGTGTTAAAGTTACACTCTGGTACCTGAGAGCACCAGGAGGTAACTGCAGTTCTATTTAAGGTGGAAGGGGAAAATCGAACCGAGATTTAACCGAGAAGCTCAAGAAGAGGAAGTCAACTTCAGCCTTATCAGCTCTGTGAGGTCTCTCTACCGCTGAAACGGCTCACTAATGTTAGGAAGGCTCCTCCCTCCTGTCTGATCCAAGATCTTCTTTCTTTCACAGTCTTTGTTCTTCAGATCTTCTCCTCTTTGGCTGTTTCTTGGCCATCTCTCCTTCTTGACAATGCATAAGCCCTCTTCTTCACCTGTCCTGTGCATGGACATTAACTCCCATATGTCACTGATTGGTTGGGCGAGCGTCATGTAATGAGCCACTTTGTTTACTACCCTTACACAGATCTAGGGCTGTGTTACGATGTCAGATATTGATCCGGTGTCCACACTGAATGGACAGCTAACGGATTGTAGGGAGTCACTGAATTTGACAAAAAACGTGTATTCAATTAACATCATGCACCTTTACATCATTAATACACAACAAAACCATTTTTATTTAAGATCCGTCTTCGATTTAAGCATTTTATCAGTGGTAATTATCAAAAATAACTTTGTGGCCCCCCCTTATTATAAGCTCTATCCACTATACCTTTACAGGATACACCCAGATGCCTAGTTTACATCACTGACAGCGCTTTCCATGAAGGACTGAGAAGCAGTACCGCACCCTTGGACATAACACAGTAAGGGGGGCGGCGCTGGCCCCACCCCACCCTCACTGTGTAACCGGATGGAATCTGTTCATATTCACCCTCTAATTTTCTGATGTGCTCAGCAGATTTATTGCCAAAAATGTTTATATGAAAGGGCACCGTGTGCTGCATCTGTTCCATTACTGGTTGATGAATGGTGTCGTACCTTCAGGTAGTAGACGAGCAGCTCGTTGAGGGCAGGGTCAGCGTTCAGGTTGACCAGGAAACATTTATCCTCACCTACTTTAATCCCTGAGGATTCCAGAGAAATGCCCATACTCTCCAACTGCTTCTGCCTCTCCTACAGAGAGAGCGAGAGAGAGTGAAGGGGGAGATATACCAGGAACAAACACCACAACCCTGTTAAGTTTACTTAACTGCTAAAAGTCCATACTGCCATATTACAAAACTGCTAATACGAATTGATATATATTATATTTGTATATGTTTTATTTTTTTTAGTGCCTCAACAACAAAACATAATAGTAATATTTTCAGCAAATCCAAGAAGTTCTGAACCGAACGCTATGTGTACTTAGGAGTCACCTGTGTGAAGTAATTCAACTGATCCAGGGTTTGTCTAAAGGCCACATCAGCCAGATCCCTTTTATTTTCTGTTTATTGAGACATTACAAGTAAAATATATAAATACCTCTTGCTTTACATCATCTATGTCAATGACTTTGAGCTTTTTTTCACATTCAGGGAATGTACTGCAACACATCTAAAGATGTGTATGTACGTATGTGTGTGTATATATATATACATATATATATAAATATTAAGCCAATAAATGCATATAAATAAATAAATAAAAAATAAAAAATACAAAAAACAAGTCAGTTGTTTCCTTCTATAGAAATTCCTGTTTATACATCTGGTTTTATTTCTGACAAATACTTTATCCATTTTCTCCAGTGCGTTTTGAATAAATCTATTCTCATATTTATTTATAGAAATCTCTTCTCCATAACGTAGATTTCTTTAGTTGCTCCTATCCAGTGATCTACTGGTCAGCGCCTTTTCACAAGCTGCTAAAGCACGGCCACATCAGCCAGGCCTGAAGCAGAAGTGGAGCTTGATATTCTCCTCTCTCTGAAAGATGAAAGCTGTAAGTGCTGTTTATCTGATGTGGGCAGTGTTGGACGGTCTACCAAGTCTTCCAGGTGGTTGTTAGGGGTCCCACTTTCTTTGTAGCTTTTAATTGTTTTTTTAACATCTGGAAACTCCTGCCTTTACACTTATGTTCTCCTTTCTTACACAAGTGGACTATTTTAAAACTAATCTCCTCACAAACATCTCCTGACAAATAATAACCTGAATAATCTCCATAATCACTAACAAAATAAACCTGAAATGAACAAAGGCTGGTCTCTGACGTGACATCAAAAACCTTGCAAAACATTTTTTAATTTTTTTCAGTTTTGCACAGTTACAAAGCTCTCACCCACTGCATTGTGTTCATAACAATTTCATAACTGTCACGCTTCCGGGTTTCCCCGGCTCCGCCGCTCCTCCGGACTCTACTTCTCAGAGTGCATCACATCAGTCTGCATATAAGCCCCACACACACACACACTCATTGCCAAGTTTCGCCAAACCCAGTTTGCAATTCTGAGCGTTCTATTCTGCTATGTCTCTACTCTGGTTCTGACCCCTTTCGATCTCAGACTACCGATTTGTTCCTTGTCCCTATTGGCTTTACGTTCTCTTCTACTCTCTGGCCCTCCGTCCGCTCTCTGACTATTCTCCCTGTCTTCCCCTTGTACTCTGGTTGCCTCGCTGACTGTCTACCCTGGTTCTGACCTTAGCCTGTTCCTTGACTCTGATCTCGTTTTGGTGCTGTGTTCAACTGCCTGATTGTTCGATAAAGCTCATCTGATCTTTAGCTCTGCGCGCGTCGGTCCGAGTTCTTTGTCTCTGACAATAACAAATAAAGCAACAGAAGAGGTTCAAATGTATTTTTAAAGTCACTATTTTGGAGATTTTAGATCCGAAAGCAACAGTTTATTACACAAAGATAAAAGTACACGTACAGGTGCATGCGTGTGTATAGAGTACCTGGGCAATTTCCTCTGTCTTCCGGAGTTTTTCCTCCCAGGTCACCGTCATTTCCTGGATGAGCTTCTCTGACTCCTGCAGCTTCTCCTGCAGCTCCGGAGCTTTCAGAGACTAAAACACACACACCCCATAAATACACAGACACACGTATCCAGACAGCAAAACCTTGTGGCGTAATCATACGAAAATATGTGGGCTGATATTCCGAAACTTGAGACAGAATATTGATGCCGGTCAGTCTCTTCCCTGACCTCAGCCTGCGACAGCTGCTCCTTCAGTTTCTCCACCTCCTCTCTGAGCTCGCGGATGATGCGTGCATTTGGGTCCTCGTTGACCACGGCGTGGTTTACTATCCGTTTAGCTCGGTCAGCGTAGCGCAGGGTGGACAGAGTCTCCTCATAGTTATCCGCCGCCGGACTCACCGTGGCGATCATCGCTGTCTTACTGTTCCCACCGAGATTATCCTGAACAACAGACACACAACCAAATCTAAACATTGGGTCTTAACGGGGGTCAGCTGCGTATTTAGCAGCTTCACTGTCCTTAAGGCCCACGTTAATGAGAGGGAAATCTTTCATCAGTTTCGCTCATCTGATCAATTTCTTTAAGATGAGTTCATTGCCTTAACACAGCTCAGAGCTGAACCAATATCAGACAGGTTCAGTCCCAGGTGCTCCGTCCATGACGTAACCTGCACTGTGAAATCACCACAGCTGTCTCACCATTCAACTAAAACTGGTGTCACGCTTCCGAGTCTCCCCGGCCCCTCCGTTCTCCCGGACTCCACTTCCCAGAGGGCTACGCTCGATGACGTCATGTCCACGTGCTCCCGGTCAGACGTTCCGATTCGCTCCAGGTCACCTGAGTTTTAGCCTAGCTGCTGTCAACTACTATCTGTATTTAAGCCCCATGTTTCCATGTGTTCCTTGCGAAACTTTGCTCTTCTTTCTGGTTTACGATCTTTCTGGTTTCGACTTCTTTCGTTTACGACTACCCCTTTGCTCTTTCCTTTTCTGATCTCTACTGTGTCTCTCTGGCGTTCGACCTCAGCTTCTGACTTTCACTCTCCCTCTCCTCGCCCTTCCAACCTGTTTACCTCTGCTGGCTGCTCCTCCTGGTTCCGACCTGTGCCTGTCCCTGACTCCGCTTTTTGCCTTACCCCTTCTGCTAGTTGTGTATTGCTGCTTACTCTGCTTGCCATATTGTACAATAAAACCGCCCTGGCTTTTAGCCCTGCACGCGTCGATCCGGAGTCTTTTGTTCTGACAACTGGTTCTGAAGTTTAACATGTCCGTGATCTGGTTTTGTCAGCTCAATGGGAGACAAACAATTATTAATATTATAATTATTTTTAAAAAAACATAGTAAAAACAGATATTATTGTAATGCACCCGGGTTCTTCTCCAGGTTTTCTCACTCCTCTGAACTCCAATCCCCAGAATGCTCCGCTCAGTGACGTCACTATCACGTGCTCCCCGTCAGCCAATCACATTTCACACTCGCGTTCGTCATGCTCAGAGTTCTAATAGCAATCAACCTGTCTGTGTATACATGACCTTTGACCTATTGCTCTGTTTCCTGGTTTTGCCTTTTGCCTGCTCCTTTTGTATTGTTTGCCGTCTGTTGTGTCTTGGTTTGGAACTTTGGGATTGTTTTCCTGGTTTTGGTTTTGTCTTTTCCCCTTGGGCTTCTTCGCTACCGCTTGGCCGCTCTGCCATGTTATACCACCCGGCAATCTCACCAATAAAACTGGTTGGCCTTTTTAAACACAAAAACAAGCGTCCTGAAGCATCTCAAGTGCAAATGCATAAAATTATTTACATCATATTAATTATTATGCATATTAAGTATTTATATTATTTAAATATTTATATCAGAACAATTCAGGTTATATAGATTCGGGCGATACATATGAGGTATCAGTCCATCATTCACCTAATCCTGGCTTTACAGGGCAATTTATTAACTGATAAATTAATCCAACCTGAATGGGGTTTTTAAGACAAACCTGGTTTTCAGTAAATATTTGAATCCCACTCAAAACCCCCGTAGACCAACCCCGATATCAGGAACCTCACCTTGAGCAGCCAGGTTAGAACCGAGTCTCTGTACGGGACAAACTTGTTCTTGCCTTTCCCGGCTGATTGGTCCGCCAGGGCCGAGATTACACACCCCAGAGTGGTCAGAGACCTGAACACACACACACACACACACACACACACACACACACAGACAGGTCAACACATATAAATTTGTCATGAGTTTGTAATTATAATAATAGCAATTATTATTAATAGTAGTAATGAACAACAACAATTATTAATATAATAATAATGACAATTACGGTCATAGTTTTTAAATTGAAATGATTTAGTTCTGAGTTCTGCTCAAAATGCTAAAGCTGTCACTACCAGTCACTACTGAAACATCTGGTAAGGTGTGGGTAGTGTTATGACTGATAGTGGTGACAAATATGTTCAATAATTTGCTTTAATAAAATGAATATATTTAAATTAAAGGATCACTCCAAGGATTTAGTCCAAAGTTCAATTTAAAAGAAATGTGGCACAACTTGGTGGCAAAAAAACAATTTTCAGAAAATCACAATATAATATTTCGGTTTATACGATTCATTCAGCCATTAATGGAGTCATTCATCATGCTTCTATAGCAACTGTAACAAATCTAAAAGGAAAAACTGTTTTAAATGCTATGAATTTAACAAATCACACAATATTAACAAAACACCAAAACAAAAACTAAACAAAAAAGATTGTAGCTAAGAAGCTAAGCAAAGAAGAAATACAGCGAATGAGCTTTACAAACCAAACAACAGCTACTTTATTAGGTCTGAACTGAAGCCAGGGCTCATAACGTGGAAGCTCTGCAGTGCAGTCAGCTAATAATCACATGTTGCTGCTTCGCCGAAAGTGCCGCTGTTCAACCGGAACTGGCCCTGCTCTTCAGCTCGATCCCGCTGCGCTCACACCTTAACTCACCTACCAGCAGCTCTGCTTACCACCCAGACAGAAACGCAGCAGTGACTGTGTGCGGTGAGGAAGCGGTCTGTTTTGTGAGTCTCACTTGTTGATGTTGCTGCCCTCCTTCAGCCTCTCTCCTGCTGCTCCTGTTTTAGACACTCGTTCACTCCCCGCCAGGTCCACCAAACTCACCTTACTGACCTTCTCACCTGAGTTCTACACACAGACACACAGGTAGCATGGTGTTATTACACACTGTGCGACAGTTCACACTACGGCACACACAGAGACACAGCAGGTGCATGTAGGAGCAAGTGTATAGTCGACTGCCTGGTTATGCCTCCCCTCGCCTTAACCTGATATAGTTCTAATATTATCCACATATGTACTACATATGTACTACATGTGTGCAGTGTGGTGCTTACCCCGGACTGCAGGTCGTAGAGTGTCTGCGTGATGATGATGCTGAACACGGCGTGCGAGCGGCTGCTCTCTTCGTTCATGTTGGTGGCCGCAACCGTCCGAGATTTGTTGCCCTCCGACATCAGAGACTCAATATCCTACAGAGAGAGAGACTAAAGAAATGAACCTCTTAAACAATCAATTAACAGTAAAATTAATCCCTTATATCTGTATAATGCCATTCTCAGTCCCTCCATGACAGTCTGGCACGACACCATTGCAGCCTTTGGTGACGGTGACGTCGTGTTAAGGACAGTCGTCGTAACGGTCTGCGTGCATGTAGTCCTGCGTGGTGCAGCCGTCTGCCAATGGTGCTGCACTAACAGGATGACTCATGGAGGACATCACTGCTCGCTGAATGTCCGCAATTGTGGCTGTTGGGTAGTTGGTTCTCCCTCTCCATGCTGCTGGTGAGTACCTTCTTCTATCCAGCATGCTATCATAGTATCCGTATGGCCAGTCTGGCGCCCAATACGCCGACAGGACCATCCCGCTTCTCTGAACTCTTCTCTGAGCCATACTTCACTTAAAAAGCATTAAGGCCCGTCCTTGCTTACGTCACATCTGTGGCTGAGCTTGTAACTTCATTCCTGTGGGTTAATTCCTTCTGGGTGCAGCTATTCCTTTTGGAGTTGAGTGTACATCCACCTATGCAGACTACAGCACTGCCCACTCACACTGGAGTGTTTTGGCTTCGAGTGCTCATTTACATACATAGTGTATGCCCCAGTTTGTGTACCCCTCTTACATGTGACTGTGTGATAAAGCGTGTCCCTCAACCCGTCGATACGCCTTAGTAGGGGGCACCCTTCGGGCAAGTGGTCTAGGGACCTGGAAAAACTTGGGTCTGCACAAGAGTTCTTTTCTTCCCCGTCACCTTTATTTACACACCCATATGCACAGCCATTTGCATATTTACACTTGCTCACACTCGGTCTTCATTACTGAGATACAAAGATCAATGACTGCGAAGTCACATGGATCCAACACTCGCAGCATTCGGTCATCAGCTGAGCTGAAAGAACTCCCCTGTACCCCCAGTAACGCTGCTTATACGTGGGTTGCCCCTCCCCTGGGCTAAACCATTACTGGCCCTGGGTAGTACAGGAATTCTGAATACATTTACATGCAAGTAATTATAATTTGTATTATCTAATTACTGTTAACAATCACCATATTGGCGTCACTGACGATTATTTATAATTACAGTGTACACTCAACATCAATTTCCTCCTTTTACATGTTCTGCTTTCACCTCCTCTTCTACAAAGGATGGACTCACCCGGGTAGGCAAAGCTAAGGTGAACCCCTCAATTCTCTTTTAGTCCTTACAAGCAAGGACGATCAGTCGACAGGTAAGTACATGTAAGTACATACAATCAATAATTACTTTGTGATGTGTAAGGGGTACCTTACATCATCACAGACTGTTTTGTTGATGTTCCAAGTGTAGGGAACAAATAATTACCGTTTATTTACTTAATTTAACAAAAAAACAAAAGATAAAATGTTTTTAAATGAAAGAGGTGACACATTTTATACTTTTCCACCCCCTCAGTATGTTAAATTCAGTAAACAAACATTTACCTGACGCTCTTATCCAGAGAGACTTAAAGGGCTAATCGTATTGCTGGGAGGCCAATGTAGTGTTAGGAGTCTAGCCCAAGGACTCTTATTGGTGTAGCGCAGCATAGCCACCCAGACTGGGGAATCGAACCCCCGTCTCCAACATGGGTTGGTAGCTTACTGGCAGGTAGTGGTGTTATGCATTGCGCCACACCAACCACCAGACACTGTGTGTCCCTGTAGAGCATGTGTTAACCTGTAGACGATCACCAACCTCATGTAATATGACTTTACTGTACCTGTGTCTGTCTTAAAGGTACAGTAACAAACACAACCTGTTTAACTGTTCGAAATAAAGGGAGGCTGGAAAACGTGAAGGTCCTACATAGAACCACACTAATGTCAGAGGTGGACAAATATGGGGCATGGGCCCTTTAAGTAATTCCCTCTTAAGCGTTCAGTATGAAACAGCTGTACTGTAGTGTCAGCGCTACTGCTCATCTAAGTGGGCGAGTTCATCTCTCCTAAACAAAGGTTTTACACTGTCACCTCAAAGCTGGTCACAGCGAGCTGGGACAGGCCGTCCACGTACGGGCCGAGCACCTTATGCTCCCGGACTTTCAGAGATTGCCTGTTCCTGTACACAGAGAAACACACATCACACAGGTCACACGAGTCAGTGGTATCTCAGAGGATACTCAGATGATGATGAGGTGCTCAGTACATTTCTATTGTGTTTAGATATTTATATTGAAGTATTTTGGAAAAAACAACAAGAAGTTATAAACAATAAATAAACATTTTGGAATTATGTACATTTTTTGTCAAGGCACTTTTGGAGCATTCTAGACACAAGTCTCATTATATTCTCATTTTCCATATGAATTTAAATATTAAATAAATTAAACACTCTCAGCACTGCAGTGACACTGACGTGGTGGTGGTGTTAGTGTGTGTTGTGCTGGTGTGAGTGGATCAGACACAGCAGCGCTGCTGGACACCTCAGTGTCCCTGCTGGACTGTGGACAGAGTCCTGTGGGCAGCGTCTTGTGGGCGGCATCCTAGGACTAGCGGATGGCCAACACTGCACTGTGCAGCAGCAGATAAGCTATCGTCTCTGACTGTACATCTACAAGGTGGACCAGCAAGGTAGGAGTGTCTAATAGAGTGGACAGTGAGTGGACACAGTGTTTAAACACTCCAGCAGCACTGCTGTGTCTGATCCACTCACACCAGCAC
>CM067497.1:24215313-24226070 GCA_034552555.1 Semaprochilodus insignis
CACACACACTAACACACCACCACCACGTCAGCGTCACTGCAGTGCTGAGAATGATCCACCACCCACATAGTACCTGCTCTGTGGTGGTCCTGTGGGGGTCCTGACCATTGAAGAACAGGGTAATAGAGTATACAGAGAAACAGATGGACTACAGTCTGGAACTGTACAACTACAGAGTGTCATATATGGTCAGTGGAGCTGATAAAGTGGACAGTGAGTGTAGATACAAGGAGGTGGTTATTATGTCATGTTTGTAAGTAACTAATCTCACAAGAATCCGTTCATCGTCTGCTGAGCTAAAACTGAAAGGAAACCAGCTCAAAATAACAACAAAACAACTTCCAGCAGCACCAGCTTTCAGACAGAACTCTCGGCTGCATTCCTTGTTTGCTCGAGTGCAGATGAATTCCCTCGGCGAACGGAAAACAGCTCGCAGCCAAACGTGAGAAATGCTGAGTGCAAACAGTCCCAGCTGATGCAGGAACCCAGCCTCACACTAGAGGGCGCTGACGGGCTGAGATCCGGACACTCAGTATCAGGCGTTTATTTACAGTATTTAGAAGCTCAAGAAGGACAGCAAACACACGCCCACAAATAACCCACAGAGCTGTCAGTGTATGGTTCTTTAAAGATGTGTGTGAGTGGGAAGAACACACAGGACTAATGTGCTCGAAAGGTTTCCCTAGAACCGTACATGCAAGCCAAGAAACATTCAGGAACCTTAAGTTTCAATGCCCCCTTAAACGTCTGCACTGCTGATTTACGCTGGTTAAACCGATTCAGAGTCAGTCAACTCTCGGCTCCAAACAATTCAACCCCCGCTGACCTGCGGACAGGAGGGCTGACGGAGTGCCATGCTACAGAGAGGGCAGCGTGGGAACAGTGAAGAGCAGGCAGTACAGACGCAGACAGACTCCAGCCACGGTACCATTCAGGGTGGTTTGGTGCGAAACACTCAGATCTAGAGAAACTTGTTCACAGTGGTGGTGAAGGTAACCAGACGTCCCCCTCTAAAAGGTCCCTCACAGAAAGTTCCTACATGAGATGGTTATGAATACGCTGCCTGATGTCTGAGACGCTGCTTATGATGGCCTTAAACTCACTCTCCTGTTTTGGGCGCACGAAGGCCTCCACACTAGCCAGATCCAGAATCGGCATCATCAGCCCTGCAGAGCTGCATTATTCCACCTCTCCCAGCCAGAGAACCAGCTTTCACCTTTCCCTTTCTTATATCTGCAGCTGTATGAGGGAAGAGAAGCCGACCCTGTATCAGACGTATGAAAACACCGGCCACCCTGACGTCTGCAGACCGGCTGCCAAAACACACTCTCTGCTGTCAGACACAAATGAAATACAGCGGGAAAAAATAACCCAGAAAACGATTATGAGCACTATTTCATATCTAATTTGATTGTGCAAAGTCCAGACCAGACGATGAAAAGTCCTTGAATAATGGAGCTTTAGTGCACGGGTGAGCGAGTCCCCCTCGACTGACCGCTCACAGTCACCAACTACAGGCTACACACGTCTGCTTCTTTAGTCCTGCTCTGCACCATTTAGCATCACGCTAACAGCAAGCCTACATTATTACACATTATGATTCAAACAGTGCTGAGTTCTAAAACAGACCTGATATATATATATATATATATATATATATATATATATATATGAATGATAATACAATAGACTTGAATATGTGTATGATAGAAATAGTGTATATAATAAAAAAACACATATATACAATAACATTATGTGTAAATTATAATGCAATTATGTATTACTTGATTATATGCATGTAATAACTGAATAGACACTGGATTATGTATATAAAATAATAGAACAGACTAGATTATGTGTATATATAATAGAACAGACTAGATTATGAGTATATATAATAGAACAGACTAGATTGTGTATATATAATAGAACAGACTAGATTATGTGTATATATAATAGAACAGACTAGATTGTGTATATATAATAGAACAGACTAGATTATGTGTATATATAATAGAACAGACTAGATTATGTGTATATATAATAGAATAGACTTGATTATGTGTATATATAATAGAATAGACTAGATTATGTGTATATATAATAGAACAGACTAGATTATGTGTATATATAATAGAATAGACTTGATTATGTGTATATATAATAGAATAGACTTGATTATGTGTACTATAACAAAATAGACTTGTCATATGCATGTAATAGTTAAGTTG
The DNA here is from genome assembly GCA_034552555.1 of Semaprochilodus insignis. Classification (NCBI taxonomy): domain Eukaryota; kingdom Metazoa; phylum Chordata; class Actinopteri; order Characiformes; family Prochilodontidae; genus Semaprochilodus; species Semaprochilodus insignis. Next base: position 24,217,545 of record CM067497.1, read on the forward strand.
ATTATGTGTATATAATATTGAATAGACTAGATTATGTATACTATGATGAAACAGACTTGACTACGTGTAAATAATAACACAAACGCTTCATTATCTGTATATTATAACAAAATAGACTTGTTATATGCATGTAATAGTTACCTTGATTATGTGTATATAGTAACTGAATAGACTAGATTATGTGTATATTATAACAACATACACTTGATTACGTGTATATAATTATAACAATAATAAAATAGACTAAATTATACATATATACAGCATATAATCATACAAGTCCTATGAATACATTCTATATAGCTGCTAAAACTGCAGTAGCAGGCCTAGATATGCAGTTATCTATAAAAGCGATAATATCCAACAGTGTTTCATACACCTTACAACTGCTGTGGCTCATCTTCCATGGAGTTGCAGGACGTGTTTATACCATGCATCTTAAGTACAATTCAGTGTCATGCAGGCGAACTGAAGCTGAGCGAAAGTTTCACCATGTAAAGCCTTCGACAGTCGAGTGATACAAATAACACAACTCTAATTAAGTCAGTAACTGTAATTTAATTACAAGAACTTAATTTCCCACATATAACGTGATCGGATGACTGTAACCTGTTCCTTTGTGCTGTGTTACGTTCAGCACTGTTGGCTGATCATCTACATTTCAGAGTAAGAGTGTAAACCCTGCGTGTTTGCAGATGAGTTGCGACAGGTGTTCAGGAGGACACTGTAAACAGTGCATTGGGAAACAGTGCAGTAAACCAGGGCCAAAGTGTTTGAAGTGCTGAGTTTGGTGGTCTCACCCTTTGGGGTCCAGAAGGTCGCGCACTTTCTCGTTGTAAATCTCCATGTAGGACACCTCCACCTTAAAGGAGTGCGTTTCATTCTCCTCGCGGCCGACCCGCTCAAACAGGGAGCAGCACAGCCGCGGGATTAAGCCAGGCTGATCCACACTGCCCATCATCGAGTACGACTTACCAGAACCTACAGCAAACACACAAACAGAGAGGTCTGAATTTATATCACACATGTACTTATATGTCCTATGTGTAACTTCCAGCAGGTCTTTCAGGTAGTTGTCCCATTTTCCCTGTAGCTTTCTTTGGATCTTTCTCTTCCAACAGGCAAGCGATTTATCTTATATCTACTCATCAATATACTATATTGCCAAAAGTATTGACTCGTCTGCCGTCACACGCATATGAACTTGAGTGACGGCCCATTCTTAATCCATAGGGTCTAATACGATGTCGGCCCACCCTTTACAGCTAGAACAGCTTCAACTCTTCTGGGAAGGCTTTCCACAAGGGTTAGGAATGTGTTCACGGGAATTTCTGACCATTCTTCCAGAAGCACATTTGTGAGGTCAGACACTGATGTTGGACGAGAAGGCCTGGCTCGCAGTCTCCGCTCCAATTCATCCCAAAGGGGTTCTATCGGGTCGAGGTCAGGACTCTGTGCAGGCCAGTCAAGTTCTTCCACACCACCTTCCACATGGACCTTGCTTTGTGCACTGGTGTGCAGTCATGTTGGAACAGGAAGGGGCCGTCCCCAAACTGTCCCCACAAAGTTGGGAGCATGAAATGGTCCAGAGTCTCTTGGTCTGCTGAAGCATTAAGAGTTCCTCTCACTGGAACTAAGGGGCCGAGCCCAACTCCTGAACACCACCCCGACACCGTAATCCCCCCTCCACCAAACTTTACACTCGGCACAATGCAGTCAGACAAGTACCGTTCTGGCAACCGCCAAACCCAGACTCGTCCATCGGACTGCCAGACGGAGAAGCGTGATTGGTCACTCCAGAGAACACGTCTCCACTGCTCTAGAGTCCAGTGACGGTTCTTTACACCACTGTATTCCACGCTCTGCATTGCGCTTGGTGATGTGAGGCTTGGATGCAGCTGCTCGGCCATGGAAACCCATTCCATGAAGCTCTCTACACACGGTTCTTGAGCTGATCTGAAGGACACATGAAGTTTGGAGGTCTGTAGTGATGGACTCTGCAGAAAGTTGGTGACCTCTGTGCACTATGCCCCTCAGCATCCGCTGACCCCGCTCTGTCATTGTACGTGGTCTACCACTTCGTGGCTGAGTTGCTGTCGTTCCCAATCGCTTCCACTGTGTTATAATCCCACTGACAGTCGACTGTGGTATATTTAGTAGGGAGGAAATTTCACGACTGGACTGCACAGGTGGCATCCTATCACGGTACCACACTGGAATTCACGGATCTCCTGAGAGCGATCCATTCTCTCACTAATGTCTGTAGGAGCAGTCTGCATGTATAGGTGCTCGGTTTTATACACATGTGTACTTGGTTTTAAAAACCTAATACCTTGTACTTAATGACTGTTTTGCCTGGAAGTGAAAGAATGAAGGAAATGAAGGTCTCTGACTTTTCCTGCACACTGTATTGTATATATAACACCTATGGGACATGATTATTAATATTCACTATGTACGGTGATAATGTAAATGAATCCATACGTAATAGCATATGAATATTTTGTCCTCCCAGTTTTAAGTCTTTCTCTGGCTTTTGTACTCAGTCTGAAGGTCAGTTGTGGGCAGCTGTGTGGGGGCGAGCAGGTTAGCCTTCACTGTTGTTTTATAGGAGGTGTGAGGAGGTGGGTGGTGGTCCAGGACAGGAAACAGGACGATAAAGAAGTGCGTCTGGTGTGTGTATGTGTGTCAGACGGCTGAGCGATTCAGCAGAGCGATGGGAAACACAGCGGCTTCCTGTTCCTCTATCTGCCAGGAGATATTAGGCGAGCCGCAGTAACTTCAGCACCGATTTAACATAAACCACCTCGTGCCTCCCTTCTGCTTGTGTCGATCAGCTGAGACGTTTTCGGTGTCTGAAGTCTGCTTCATCAGATTCTGCGCTTGAGCTTTGAGGCTAATGTAGCTAACAAGTAATGGAAGCTTATATCCCTCCAATTAGCTCTATGCTAACCACTGTTTCTATTAAATATCAGTGATTTAATAGCTAAAGACTTTGATTAAAGTCCCACAATGTCCAGTAAAACGTTTTTCCAGATTATCTGTACACTGGGGAAATCAGAGAGGGTTCCTGAAGCGAGAGCCTGCACTGTATGGTAAAGACTGTAACTACAGCGTTATAAACACTATCATTACAGATGAAGAAGGGACTGTTAATATTACAGTCGCACCCGTTTGTCCGTATGCAAAAATGCAGGCGTTGTATCCTTGAAAGGCATTCTCAAGTATTCCCTCTCCGAGGCACTGGAACACGACCTCCTGACCTGCAAAACAGAGGAACACAATAAACACATATTCATGTTATTAGAACTGCAACCTGTATAATCATTTTATCAGACTTCAGTACCAAGACTCTTGGTGCTCTATCATGCTCCTGGTCATGACAGACTGAAGGGACAGCAGTTAGCAGCTACGTTTGTTTCCACTGTCTCACTGGAGAGTCTCTGAATATTAGATCACGTTTTAAGAGGACCTAGTATGCTGCTCCGGATCGGACCCTGGCTCAAACTGATACGGCAGAACCTACACCATCATAAGAACAGCCACAGAGGTACAAAGGGAACTGGTAGCAGGATGCTGCTCTGGCGGTCGACCAATCAGAACAGAGTGGATAAGCTGACCATTCAGAGCACACTGGGCTTTTCAGGAGGCAGGGCTTAAAGACTCAGGAGCTCTAACAGAGCGCTTCATACAGAGGGTGAATACAGACGGACAGTACGAGGACAATACAGAGTTCTAGGGAAACTGATGCCAGTAAATCTATTCTAGTAGAACCTAAACACACAACTACGGACACGGAACATGAGTGTAGCAGGACCCCCTGTAAATAACATTACCTGTGGCTGAAGTTACACCTGGCTAACATTAGCTATTCAAGCAAAACTGGTTCGAATTTTATGTATAAGCTGCATTGAAGAGCTAAACGTCTGTCTGCTCTGTTTTGTGTCTGAAAGTTTATTTTTCCTAACTTTTGTCATCTTTTCTTTTTACAGGTTGAAACAAGTATGCCAGAATATCCACAGAAACTTAGAAAGAAGCTTGAACATTAATAAGGACTTGATTTTAATTTAATAGTTTCTGAACAATACTAAATAGAGCCTCAAGATAATATGTTGAGCAACAGATACTATCAGGTGAGTACTTGATATTATGATAAAGGAAAAAACGGATGAAGGGACAATGTTGGTGATGGATAAAGGAATGAAGGGATGAAGGAACAGTGTTGGTGATGCATAAAGGAATGAACGGATGAAGGGACAATGTTGGTGATAGATAAAGGAATGAAGGGATGAAGTGACAATGCTGGTGATGGTTAAAGGAATGAACGGATGAAGGGACAATGTTGGTGATGGATAAAGGAATGAAGGGATGAAGGAACAGTGTTGGTGACGGATAAAGGAATGAACGGATGAAGGGACAATGTTGGTGATAGATAAAGGAATGAACGGATGAAGGAACAGTGTTGGTGATGGATAAAGGAATGAACGGATGAAGCGACAATGTTGGTGATGGATAAAGGAATGAAGGGATGAAGTGACAATGCTGGTGATGGTTAAAGGAATGAACGGATGAAGGAACAGTGTTGGTGATGGATAAAGGAATGAAGGGATGAAGGAACAGTGTTGGTGATGCATAAAGGAATGAACGGATGAAGGGACAATGTTGGTGATGGATAAAGGAATGAAGGGATGCAGGGACAATGTTGGTGATGGATAAAGGAATGAACGGATGCAGGGACAATGTTGGTGATGGATAAAGGAATGAAGGGATGCAGGGACAATGTTTGTGATGGATAAAGGAATGAAGGGATGAAGGAACACTGTTGGTGATGGATAAAAAGCATGCACCAGATACTACATGATAAGCCCCAGATACAACGTGGTAACACCAGATACTGTAAGGTGAGAACCAGATATTATCAGGTCAGCACCAGATAAGTGGTGCTTAGCACACGGTATCTGGTGCTCACATTTTATAGCATTTGATGCTCAACATATAGTAACTGGTGCTTACCAAAAATGATCTGGTGCTCACCTTAATACAGGTTGTTCTTTTAGAGGCTGTGTGATACTTTGATGTGAAAAAGCCAAAAAAGACTTCAAAGAAGCCCCGTCTTTGTTCAAGGAAGCCCCGTCTTTGTTCAAAGAAACCGTCTTTTAGGGTAACTCTGATGACTCAGCGCTGGGTTATGGATATGAACCAAACCGGCCACAATGTTTGTTTTGTGTTTACAGATCTTTCCAGAAAATCATTTCATAGGTTCTTCCTAATGAGCTGAACTGCACGGTATTAGTGTTACATTAGAATCATTTCACACATTCACCAGCAAATTTCATTAAAAATAACGAATCCAAATTCTGGAATTCTCGCGTTAATGGAGAGAAATAAGGGAAAATCTGATCAGCAGGAAACGAAAGCGTAAACGAGAGGACTGTTCTCTGTTCTGTAACGTGATTCAGACAGCTGTGTGAGGAGCTAAATACAGACACACCCCGGGCACACACACACACACGCACACACTGCTGCTGCTGATTAAGAGAAATTCAAACGCGAGAGGAAAGCCAGTGAAAATGCTCGGTTGCAGAAAAGAGAAATATCTCAGCAGACTTGAGTAATGCATAATTGTGCAATGAGCAGTTCTCTACTCAACCACTACCAATCTATCTAGCACCAACCACACAGACCTGCTAAACCCTTCAGGAAATCAGGACTCCTCCGACCTACAGCTTTCCCACTGCGTTCATCTATAATCATAATAATCTATAATCACAGGCCTCTAGTAACAGACGACACGTCTCGATATTCACTCTCTCTGAAGAACAGATGAAATACAGCCAGATTCTAAAAACAATATCAAACACTATGAATTCAATCAGTCATATTTAACATTCCACACACTGTGCTGCACTAAGTCTGTGCAACAGGACTAATTACGCTAATCTGTTAATCACACATGCAGGTGGGAAGTGTTTTAAAGTACTGACAATATTCACAATATAATCAGAAAAGCGCACTGTGAGGTAATTCATCATGATAACGATAGACATTGCTTAATTGCTCAGCTCTATCTACTATTAAATAAACTGTTCTGCACTAATATGGTTCCTCAAGGGCTTTCAGTAAAGAGAACGGTTCTGTTTAGTGTTTAGTCATATGTTCTATAGCATGAAATGGTTCTTCAAACTGATGCAGAACGTGCTGTTTATGAAAACAGACCCTCTTTGCAAATGGTTCTACAGAGCACTAAGCCCTTGAGGAACCATTAGCCAGGAGCGCATCAGATACTATGAGGTGAGCACTAGATATCATCAGGTGAGCACAAGATAAGAACACTGTGTATTTGATGCCTACCACATAGCATCTGGTGCTCATCATATAGTCTCTGTTGCTCACCATAATACATCATGCTCATTCAGAGGCTCCATAATACTTTGATGACTGCATGTTGAAGTGGATAATAAATACACACATCATCTAAAGAACAGCTGCACCCAGAAGGAGGTGTGGGACTGCAGTGCTGTTGGGAAGGAAGATAAAGGTGACCAGGATCAATAACTGATGATAAATTTAGACTGATATGATCAATATTTATTGAGCTACACATACAGAAGTCTGTCTCTCAGCATGGCGTCGGGCCGCCGTGTTTGCTAACCCAACACGGCAGACGTCTCGGCATGGAGCTGTAGAGGTCCTAATGGTGTCCTGTGATAATCCATCCCATGTAGCTTGAATATCCTCACACAGTTCCTGCAGATGGTGCGGTAGGGGTGGAGGTGGAGTGACACCAGGCCTTCTGGACGTGTGACGCGTGACAACAAACCGTTCGTCTTGGTGCTGACCACGGTGCCTCCACACACAGATTCGTTGGTCGTCTCCACCAAGACAAAAGCGGGACTCGTCACTGAAGATGACCTGCTGCCATTCTGAGTCACTCCATGACAGTCTGGTACGACACCATTGCAGTCTTTGGTGACGGTGACGTGGTGTTAAGGACAGTCGTGGTAACGGTCTGTGTGCATGTAGTCCTGCGTGGTGCAGCCGTCTGCCAATGGTGCTGCACTAACAGGATGACTCATGGAGGACATCACTGTCTGTTGGGTCAGTCAGGTACAGCGATAAGGCCCGTCCTTGCTTACGTCACATGTGCAGCCGAGCGTGAAACTTGAATCATTAGTATGTCTCGTGATGTCAAACCTACACACCAAGTTTCACTCCAGTCGGTTGATTCCTTCTGGGTGCAGCTATTATTTAAAGATGAGTGTATATATGATGTAAAAATGCAAATTGAGAAAAAAAACAACAAGCAAACAAATAAATGTAACAGCAGCTCACAATCACTACCAAACCAACACAGAGACCCACTAAAAAGGTCCGGAAATCAGGACTCATGACCTAAAGTATAAGTACCTAAAGTTGCATTCATTAACTCCATAATCCCAGGTGTACTGTTAGAGGTGGCCAGTATTGCGGAATTTAATGCGCGTTATAACATTTAGAAGATTCTATAAAGAACGTGTGCCAGTTGCTCTTCCCACAGGACCGCAGCTAGAGAGGGTGGGAGAAGGATGACACCCATGAGAGGCATGAGGACAGCAATCGCATACAGGCCCTGTTCCGGGACAGTGGTGGAGCAGTGAACTCACTTCCCCTCTCTGCTCCTTTCAATGGTGCAGAAGCCTACCCAGGATTAGCTGGCTCTCATTAGAAGGCAGGGTGAGCAGTTGAGCTGAGGGGGAAAGAGGGTTCACTGCTTCACCTCCCTGCACCCGCTCCGCAGCTCTGCCACCAGGATTAAATGCCAGGCATACGTCTACTGAAACAACCCTCAGGAACAATGCGTTTTTCACTGTGCAAAGAGCTGCTGCTTATCATGTATCCTGAAAATGCTTTTGGGTATGGTGATATAATTATACACTATATTGCCAAAAGTATTCACTCCCCCATCCAAATCTTTGAATCAGGCGTTCCAATCACTTCCATGGCCACAGATGTATAAAACCGAGCACCTAGTCATGCAGACTGCTTCTACAGACATTAGTGAGAGAATGAGTTGCTCTCAGGAGCTCAGTGAACTCCAGCGTGGTACCGTGATAGGATGCCACCTGTGCAACAAGTCCAGTCGTGAAATTCCCTCCCTACTAAATATACCACAGTCGACTGTCAGTGGGATTATAACACAGTGGGAGCGATTGGGAACGACAGCAACTCAGCCACGAAGTGGTAGAACACGTACAATGACAGAGCGGGGTCAGCGGATGCTGAGGGGCATAGTGCACAGAGGTCACCAACTTTCTGCAGAGTCCATCACTACAGACCTCCAAACTTCATGTGTCCTTCAGATCAGCTCAAGAACCGTGTGTAGAGAGCTTCATGGAATGGGTTTCCATGGCCGAGCAGCTGCATCCAAGCCTCACATCACCAAGCGCAATGCAGAGCGTGGAATGCAGTGGTGTAAAGCGCCGTCACTGGACTCTAGAGTAGTGGAGACGTGTTCTCTGGAGTGACCAATCACGCTTCTCCGTCTGG
>CM067497.1:24226570-24234070 GCA_034552555.1 Semaprochilodus insignis
GCATACATATGGGGGCTGCATACGTGAATAATTGGGGTTTTTTTTAGATTTAATCATTAGAATAGAATAAAATTATGTATAAACAGTATACAGCATATGCGGCATATCTTAACATAGTAAATGGGGTCAAATTGTTGCTGCTTTGGCATTATAGAATCGTTTTAGGTCATTTTGTTGATTAAAATAAGTTGCCAGATTGTGTAATTTCTCATTTCTGAGATATGGAAACCATTCCAACTCTGGAATGCTTGGTCTGGTCGGGAATGTTGCGCTTGCATACCGTTTTTGGATCATGCATATGGTTGTCATACAATTACAGTTACAGGAAATGGACTTGTCTGGTTTTACTTCACAAAATTACTCAAAAATGAATACAAATTTCTAAAAATGAGCAAAATAATCAAAATATTCCCACAACAATGTCCAAATGGGAGCTGTTGGGAGCTGTTGTGTACAACATATTTTAGGATAATTTCATTTGCTGAGATATCATTATTTCCAGTGTTCCTGGAATCTTTTCCTAGGAACCGAAAGTGGTTCTTGTACAGCACACTGCAAAAAAATGAGATCTTGGGAAATAAAACGATCCTATAAAATGATCTAAACATCCAAAATTTATTAAATTATTTAAAAATTATTTTAAAAAAAAATCTTACAGCTGATATATTTTAAAAGTCCCATTTTTAAGCTAATTTTAGGATTATATTGCTTNAACATCCAAAATTTATTAAATTATTTAAAAATTATTTTAAAAAAAAATCTTACAGCTGATATATTTTAAAAGTCCCATTTTTAAGCTAATTTTAGGATTATATTGCTTATTTTCAGGTGTTTTGTTTTTCTTTTTACACTTGTTTTAAGTGATTTTAGTAAGCCAGATTTTCAGTTTTCAGTTTTCTAAGATTTCAGTTTTTGCAGTGCACCTTTAAAGACTGTCAGTTGTATCTAGAACCTTGGCTGTCCTCCCTCAGTGTGACTAAAGAAGAGCCTGTATTGTTAAACCAGGCTGGAAAACCAGACTCAGATATTAGACTGGACAGAATCAACGTTAGCCACAATGCAATGAAGCTGGAATGCACCGAGGAGCTTAGCGATAACCGTCGGTCTGGAACACCGTAGTGGACAGGTGAAGAAACCTCTCCGCTATGATCAAGCACACTGCTGTTGACCAGATCAAGCAAGCTGTCCAGGATGTAGACAGGGATGTGTGGAAGGCGACTACAAAAGGAACCCAGCAGCATGATCTCACAGGGTTTACAACATGATGCAAACTGCGGGTAATCCACGAGAAGAGAAGGTCAGAGCTGTGGGACAGAAGCGCTGGACGGACAGATGAGATGAATATTGCAGACCTGCACTTCTGTGAAACATGGTGGCATCCGGCACTGCAGGAGAACCGGATCCCCCGACCCTATTAACGATGGAGGCAGCAGGAGCGAGTCCGTAAGTGAGCAGAAGCAGGTCTTTCATCCACCCTGAACACATGATATATGACCAGAGCAGCTATAGTGGGATATCCTGGACGGGCCAAGTCAGATCGACAGCGAGGCGTGTAGCTGTGTTCAGACTGCAGGCAAATCAGACTAGTTTCTGAAATCAGATCTGTTAATATGACTGTCCACACAGTTATCTGTTCACGAGATCCAGACATCACCTGCACGGGTTGCTATCGAAACGATGCAGGAGTTAGTGACTGTGTAGCAAATCCCAGCACTTCTGTCACTCTGGTAGCACCAGGGAGGGTCCTGCTATTGTTTCAGTGTCAGGCTTGAAACAACAGAAGAACCTTTTTTGATGCTATATAGAACCATTTTCAAAAAGATTCTGTATAGAGTCATATAGTATCAAGAACCCTTGAAGAACCAAGAGTGTGAGGCCACATCAGACCACACAGGATGGGCAGTAGTTCCACATCAGAGCACACAGGATGGGCAGTAGTTCTGCATCCGACCACACAGGATGGGCAGTAGTTCTGCATCAGACCACACAGGATGGGCAGTAGTTCAGCATCAGACCACACAGGATAGGCAGTAGTTCAGCATCAGACCGCACAGGATGGGCAGTAGTTCTGTATCAGACCACACAGGATAGGCAGTAGTTCAGCATCAGACCGCACAGGATAGGCAGTAGTTCAGCATCAGACCACACAGGATAGGCAGTAGTTCAGCATCAGACCGCACAGGATAGGCAGTAGTTCAGCATCAGACCACACAGGATAGGCAGTAGTTCAGCACCAGACCACACAGGATAGGCAGTAGTTCAGCATCAGACCACGAGGATGGGCAGTCGTTCAGCATCAGACCACACAGGATAGGCAGTAGTTCAGCATCAGACCACACAGTATTCTATTAGCATATGTTAGATACATGTGCAAAGCGTTAGAATTGGCTACATCCCTGCTAGAAAACAACAGCTCATATTGTGGTTCAGATGTTGGACTGCTGGTCAACCAGTTATACCATACTTGGTGACCAGCTAGACCATCATAACCTGGCTTAGACCAGCATGAAATTCATGTTGGCCTAATCTGTTTCCCTGCAGGGATAGCTGGCAAATGAATAAACATGACTCAGTGCTCCCCTTTCACACGTTAAAGCACGTGCACAAGTCAAAACGTTTTTCTTTGTTTTCCTAAATCCCTTCCGGCCTCTGTGAAGGCATTTACTGCTGTCCTGTATTTACATTTATTCGCCTTCACCAAGCGTACACGGTTTATTTGCTTAATAATGTGACTGCAAAGTCTAACGACGCTGCAAAATGACTGCAGTCAGCTTAGATAACTGGGGTTGGGTGATTATGTAATAATAGCGTCAGGCGTGAGTTCACCGCCCACATTTACTATATTACTCTCTTGTTGTGCTTCTTATCAGACAGAAATGATCTGCAGGTTCTCATGGGTGGAAATGTACACACTGTATCCAGGGATGCGCTGATGTGGGAATTGTGTGCTGTGATCCAGTTTTTTCATGTACTCTTCTGCCAATACTGATACATACATACATTTATATAAGGTAGTAACTGCAGTGATATGTCAGGCAACACGTCTCGGCAGGTGAAGTCATCCTAAACCTAGTCACAGGATCCAGTGTTCCTCTTTTTGGGAGTGTGAAAGTGTGTTCTTTCATTGGCAAATTAGATCTGGCATGTAATGTTGCTGCTTTCATGAAATAATGTCTAAAATGAGCTAAATTACATGTCATTTATATACAGCATTGCAGTAGATTCCACAGAGGACCTAGAGAGTGTTTATTCTGAGGCTTTCAGGGGGTCCCAAAGGCCCGGACTAAAGTAGAGGGTCCCGGACCTCCCCGAGACACCCTGTTTTCAGCACCTTGGCCTCGCTGTATGTAACACAAACTAATGATTTAGGCCTCATAATTAATAATAGACACTGGACGATCAACGAATCCGTGTGTGGAGGCACCGTGGTCAGCACCAAGATGAACGGTTTGTTGTCACGCGTCACATGACTAGAAGGCCTGGTGTCCCTCCACCTCCACCCCTACCGCACCATCTGCAGGAACTGTGTGAGGATATTCAAGCTGCATGGGATGGATTATCACAGGACACCATTAGGAACCTCTACAGCTCCATGCCGAGACGTCTGGCGTGTTGGGTTAGCAAACGCGGCGGCCCAACGCCATATTGAGAGACAGACTTCTGTATGTGTAGCTCAATAAATATTGATCATATCAGTCTAAATTTATCATCAGTTATTGATCCTGGTGACCTTTATCTCTCTTCCCAACAGCATTCCCAATCCCACACCTCCTTCTGGGTTCTTCTGATGATGAGTGTGAATCAGTGAATCAGTTTTTCCGAAGTTGGTTTAGTTGGTTCAGAGGTTGAGAAAGCCTTGCTTCTTCTAATGATGAATCCCTTCCCTTAATATCAGCAGTCTTGGTCACGACTTCTGAAGATTTTAGCTGCTAATGTGGGCAGTAGGTAAAAGCTCATTATCAAGCTGTTGACTAAGACAGTCATCCTGGACTGCAGGTATGGATGTCCACATCTGTCCTACAGGTTCTAGTTAATTGATCCAGATTTCCTTTCCCTTGTCTTTGCAGTTTGAGAGCTCCCCCTGCTGGACCGGAAGACAGTGTCTGTGGCTTCAGCCCTACAGGTCATGAGCGGTGTAAAGGGCCAGCTCGGACAGGATGTGGAGAAACAGGGCATCAAGCTGCCAAAGAAATGGAATGACCCCAGCGACAAGGTGAGTCGCCACTGAGCCCTTTTTAGCCCTGTAGCAGCTAGCATTAAACGCCACGCTAACTGCTGTACTGGATATGAGGCCTGACGGAGTCCGTGAAGAGCCAGAGTTAAGAGTTACCGAAGGTCAGCAGGTCAGTTTGACAAAGTGCCATGTTGGCAATGTCCGAGGTTCATTTGACGGTGACAGACTGGCAGGCATCAGCACAAACCCAGTCAAGGCAGCTCAGCAGTCTGTGCTTCTTTTACCCCTTCTTTCTAGAGCAGGTCAGAATTAGTGGCTGTATTTGAGCAGGAGCATCAACACGTTGTAGACAAATACACACTGAAGATGAATATTTTAGATCGTATATTAACCGCTTGACTGACCTGTTACTAATAAAGCTTGTTCTACCCAACACCATACATATTGCACTTGACTGTTGGAGTGCTACAGTCTTAAATCGCTGTAGGACCAGCATTCAGGGGAACAAATGAGTTGGTGATTAGAACCAATCACAGTCTGGAGGAGGTCTAAGAAACAAATGAGTTGGTGTTTAGAACCAATCACAGCCAGGGGGAGGTCTCAGATCAAGTGTGGCAGTGATAAGGACCAATGACAGCCAGGGGGAGGTCTCGAAGCTAACAAGGTGGTGATTAGGGCCAATCGCAGTCAGGGGGAGGTCTCAGATGGAGTGTGGCAGTGATTAGGACCAGTCACAGTCAGGGGGAGGTCTCGAAACTAACAAGGTGGTGATTAGAACCAATCACAGTCAAGGGGAGGTCTCAGAACAAGTGTGGCAGTGATTAGGACCAATCACAGTCAGGGGGAGGTCTCGGAACTAGCAAGGTGGTGATTAGGACCAATCACAGTCAGGAGGAGGTCTCAGAACAAGTGTGGCAGTGATTAGGACCAATCACAGTCAGGAGGAGGTCTCAGAACAAGTGTGACAGTGATTAGGACCAATCACAGTCAGGGGGAGGTCTCAGAACTAACAGGGTGGTGATTAGGACCAATCACAGTCAGGGGGAGGTCTCAGAACTAACAAGGTGGTGATTAGGACCAATCACAGTCAGGCGGAGGTCCCAGAACCAAATGAGTTGGTGATTAGGACTAATCACAGTCAGGGGGAGGTCCCAGAACCAAATGAGTTGGTGATTAGGACTAATCACAGTCAGGGGGAGGTCTCGAAACTAACAAGGTGATTATGACCAGGCACAGTTGGGGAGAGAAACTTGATCTTCTGCTTTTCTTCATTCCTTCTCATTCCTTTCATACTTCATCCCCTTCATACCACACTCCAAACTTTACCCAACCGTACATGATCCCAGATCCCCACAGACCGGACCATGGTGGTGGGGGGTATTGCTGGAGGTGGAGATTCCACAGACGGTCCAGGAGGTCAGTTGAAGAAGCGGCGGCAGCGCTATGTGGAAAAGGACGGCAAGTGTAATGTTCACCATGGCAATGTGCGGGAAACCTACCGCTACCTGACAGACATCTTCACCACACTGGTGGACCTGAAGTGGCGCTTTAACCTGCTGGTGTTCACGCTGGTCTACACCACCACGTGGGTTTTTTTCGGCCTCATCTGGTGGTTGATCGCCTATGCCAGGGGTGACCTTGACCATGCAGACGACGGAGACTGGACGCCGTGCGTCAACAACCTAAACGGTTTCGTCTCGGCATTCCTCTTCTCCATCGAAACGGAGACGACCATCGGCTACGGCTACCGCGTGATCACGGAGAAGTGTCCGGAAGGCATCATCCTGCTTTTGGTGCAGGCCATCCTGGGTTCCATCGTCAACGCCTTCATGGTGGGCTGCATGTTCGTGAAAATCTCGCAGCCCAAGAAGCGTGCTGAGACACTGATGTTCTCGCAGAACGCGGTCATCTCCATGCGGGACAGCAAGCTTTGCCTGATGTTCCGGGTGGGAGACCTGCGTAACTCGCACATTGTGGAGGCATCGATACGAGCCAAGCTGATCCGCTCCAAACAGACCAAAGAAGGAGAGTTCATCCCCCTCAACCAGACGGACATCAACGTGGGCTTCGACACAGGAGACGACAGACTCTTCCTGGTGTCTCCGCTCATCATCTGCCATGAGTTTAACGAAAGTAGCCCCTTCTGGGAGATCTCTCAGGAGCAGCTGGCCAGAGAGGAGTTCGAGATAGTGGTCATTCTGGAGGGCATGGTGGAGGCAACAGGTGAGCCGGCAATGTTCAAACTAGTGGCCTTAACGTTTACTGCTTGACTAGTCTTTCGAAGTCTTTCAGAGTCGGCAACTAGTCAACTAGTAATGATTGCCGTAGTAAACGAGATGTGCGTGTTCCAGACGTCTGTGGAAAGCGTGGCGTCAGTGGTTTCCTAATAAACCACTGAGAGTCACTGAGAATTCACACAGGTCCCGTCTGTCTGCCAGGGGCTGCACGATTGGTCGACTTCACTACTTGAGGATGAGCTTGATTTTGGCTAGTCACCGATCACTCAGTCATGACGCTAACAACATGGACACCTCAGAGAAGACGGATGACAAACCTGGTGATTCCAGGCCCTTCATCTGTGGCTTCCTGAAGGCTAGCAATGTTCTAATAGTTCTAACGTTTCTCTGCTGATCTGCAGAGATTCAAAGATGGGACTTGGTGGTTATCGTGGTTGTCTCCGGTTTCCTGAAGACTACAATCAAAAGTCTTGTGTGGTTGGAGAAGGAGCACAACAGCCTGTAATCCTGTAAAGCTTGAAGTGGATTATTTTATTTCCACCATGTTAAGGTGCTCGAAATCTTTGGCTGTCCTGACCTTTGCCATGGACAAGTGTCTCGGCAAGGCCACTTACAGCATACCTCAACTACTGTGGCCCTGAAGCATGCTTGCAACACTGATATTCTTGCATTCTCCCACTGCATTGAGAAACTGCGTGTTGAAAATAGTGGTTGTAATTCGTTACTGCACAGTTTGAGTTTGAAACTGGTTGTAGTTATGGTGCTCTGTAATCCTCTGGCACTCTGGACCTCCACCATGGGCAAGTGTCTCAGCAAGCCTGCCTTGGGTGTGCCTAGGCTGGTCCAAAACATTAAACGAATGATGTAACTCTGCAGGTCAGCAGAGCATGATGTGCCCTTTCCAACGAGCCCTGGACTGCATTGCTAGCCTTCAGGGAACCAGAGATATGAACCCAGGGATCTTGCAAATGTGTTACCCTAGGCAGCCTTGTCACTTGACACTTACCTGTGCTGGAGGTCCAACGAGCCAGGGAACTTTAGAGCACTGTAACTCAGTGATATATGAGTAATGCACTATAAACAGTACAG
>CM067497.1:24239070-24250831 GCA_034552555.1 Semaprochilodus insignis
GCTATTACGTTTTGGTAGCTTATAACTGCATATAGCATAGTGCTAACCATGCTAAAATCATCAGACACTTGCCTTAAAGGTTGTGCAGTATCTCTGATAGACCTGATTATGTGGTTTCTGGCTAGGGATGTAAGAAACCATCGAAAATATCGAATATCGGAATGCTGTGTTTCAATACCGCACATGTTCTGACAATAGTGACTTATTTTGTGTTGCGTTTAGACCTCCGACCACTAGATAGCAGTGTGGTCATCTATTTTCAGCCCTTAGACTCAACCCTTAGCTAGCATTAGCAAACATAATATGCATATTACTTTTTTCATAGTGTTTTTTATACTATGTGAACTTAGAACAATATGGCTTAGAGCCCTGCAGCATATCGCAATATACAGAACCGTAACACCTGTATATCATCCTACACATCGTACGTCACCAGGTTCTTGACAATGCACGACCCGGTTCCTGACACGGTGTGATACCCCAGTCGCGATGTTGGCTACTTTTTTACAGCGTTGTTGAAAGGCGGTGCAGTGTACATCGTCTTAAACTCACTTTTAGGTCACATGGTATAATGACTACCTCTTGGAAAACTTAGCCAAATCCATGGAGTTCCAGACAGGAACAATGAACTAATGACAATGTACTGACAACGTTGTCAGATAATTCCAACTTTCTGAGGAACTACAGTGTTCCATTTCAGTGTTGTGGGCACCAAAACAACAGGTTGGCACACCATGACCATGTTTGCTGGGACACTGTCATCTCTAAACAGGGAATAAAGGATGTTCCCTCCTTTTTTGGATGCTGGTACACTATATTGCCAAAAGTATTCCCTCTCCCATCCGAATCACTGAATTCAGGTGTTCCAGTCACTTCCATATCCACAGGTGTATAAAACCGAGCACCTAGACATGCAGACTGCTCCTACAGACATTAGTGAGAGAATGGGTCGCTCTCAGGAGCTCAGTGAATTCCAGCGTGGTACCGTGATAGGATGCCACCTGTGCTACAAGTCCAGTGGTGAAATTTCCTCCCTACTAAATATTCCACAGTCGACTGTCAGTGGGATGATAACACAGTGGGAGCGATTGGGAACGACAGCAGCTCAGCCACGAAGTGGTAGACCACGTACAATGACAGAGCGGGGTCAGCGGATGCTGAGGGTCACAGTGCACAGAGGTCACCAACTTTCTGCAGAGTCAGTCACTACAGACCTCCAGGGACTCTAGAGCAGTGGAGACGTGTTCTGTGGAGTGACCAATCACGCTTCTCTGTCTGCAGTCCGATGGACGAGTCTGGGTTTGGCGGTACCAGGAGAACGGTACTGGTCTGACTGCATTGTGCCGAGTGTAAAGTTTGGTGGAGGGGGGATTATGGTGTGGGGGTGGTGTTCAGGAGTTGGGCTCGGCCCCTTAGTTCCAGTGAGAGGAACTCTTAATGCTTCAGCAGACCAAGAGACTCTGGACCATTT
Organism: Semaprochilodus insignis; assembly: GCA_034552555.1. NCBI lineage: Eukaryota > Metazoa > Chordata > Actinopteri > Characiformes > Prochilodontidae > Semaprochilodus > Semaprochilodus insignis. Next base: position 24,240,542 of record CM067497.1, read on the forward strand.
CATGTTCCCAACTTTGTGGGGACAGTTTGGGGACGGCCCCTTCCTGTTCCAACATGACCGCACACCAGTGCACAAAGCAAGGTCCATAAAGACATGGATGAGGGAGTTTGGTGTGGAAGAACTGGACCGGCCTGCACAGAGTCCTGACCTCGACCCGATAGAACACCTTTGGGATGGATTAGAGTGGAGACTGAGAGCCAGGCCTTCTCGTCCAACATCAGTGTCTGACCTCACAAATGCTCTTCTGGAAGAATGGTCAGAAATTTCCATGAACACATTCCTAATCCTTGTGGAAAGAATTCCCAGAAGAGCTGTAGCTGTTACAGCTGTAAAGGTGGAGCATCATATTACACCCTATGGAGTAAGAATGGGATGTAGCTCAAGTTCATATGTGTGTGAAGACAGACGAGCGGATACTTTTGGCAATACAGTGTATGTTGGTCATCCATCATGACCATACGGGGTGACCTGCTTTTTCAGCAGGGTTAGCATTAGCTAAAAACCATAACATGTGTCCTGAAATGTGAATTATGTCTATATGTCTTTGTTAGATAACATTATACAACCAAAACCACAGAATCAAGTGTACTAGAGGGAAACTGAACAGTTACACCTGCTTTGAGATGCTTCAGGTTTAATGTTAGCTCCATGCTAATGCTGTGTTCGAGTGATATGGGAAACTGGGATTTTCCACTTGTAAATTACACTCAAACAGCTGGAAAAGTCGTCTTTACGACCGGGTGACCCTGGATACTGATGATACATGAGTTCAGTGTGTGGAAATACGTACTGATATACTTCTCCTAGACCTGTGTGCTTTTTAACAAGGCAAAGAAGCAGTAGGACGTACACTCATCATCCTCAGAACAGCTGCACCCAGAAGGAGGTGTGGGATTGCAGGCGTGTTGGGAAAGAAGATAAAGGTCACCAGGATCAATAACTGATAAATTTAGACTGATATGATCAATATTTATTGAGCTACACATACAGAAGTCTGTCTCTCAGTATGGCGTTGGGCCGCCGTGTTTGCTAACCCAACACGCCAGACGTCTCGGCATGGAGCTGTAGAGGTTCCTAATGGTGTCCTGTGATAATCCATCCCATGCAGCTTGAATATCCTCACACAGTTCCTGCAGATGGTGCGGTAGGGGTGGAGGTGGTGTGACACCAGGCCTTCTGGACGTGTGACGCGTGACAACAGACCGTTCATCTTGGTTCTGACCACGGTGCCTCCACACACGGATTCGTTGGTCGTCTCCACCAAGACAAAAGCGGGACTCGTCACTGAAGATGACCCGCTGCCGTTCTGAGTCACTCCATGACAGTCTGGCACGACACCATTGCAGTCTTTGGTGATGGTGACGTGGTGTTAAGGACAGTCGTGGTAACGGTCTGTGTGCATGTAGTCCTGCGTGGTGCAGCCGTCTGCCAATGGTGCTGCACTAACAGGATGACTCATGGAGGACATCACTGCTCGCTGGATGTCTGTAATCGTGGCTGTTGGGTCAGTCAGGTACAGAGATAAGACCCGTCCTTGCTTACCTCACATGCGCAGCCGAGTGTGAAACTTGAATCATTAGTATGTCTCACCATGTCAAACCTACACACCCAGTTTCACTCCTGTGGGTCGACTCCTTCTGGGTGCAGCTGTTGTTTTGATGATGAGTGAATATTCCGGAGTCTCCATTCTTTCTTTTACCACATGGTGGTAAGCGGCCAAACAGAGTAGGTTACTATCCAGCACCGCTGATCTTCTGATGAGGCACCTGAACGCAGCTTAAGTTTTAGAGCAATGCTGGGTGGGATTTGGGGATTTGGAGACCTCCCTGGTGGAAATATGCAGTTGCATGCAACCTCCTGTAACATCATTTGTGTTTTGTACCCTCATATGTGGACTTTCGTGAGGTCGTTGAAAGACCATTCAGAGAGAACTCAGTGTGAACTTGGTGAAGGTCGTGTCTTCTGAGGGTGGGAGTGAATTACCTACTGCTGATCATCAGATCTTCCTCGGGATGATATTGATTTGATGATCATTTAAGATCCTAAACGTGGAGCTGGACCTTCGTTTTGAACGTGTGTGTGTGTGAGACGTTAAGATGTGTTCTGGAAAACTCAGACCATTACAATTTCTAACCTCCGACTCGGACAATCCACAGGAAATTCACCATCAGCTGGGAATTCCATCTCGGAAAGTAGAGAAGGTGTGTTCACCCAGTCCATTAAGACTGCTCTGCTTTAACATTAGATTATAGCAGCCTTAGCGTACAGGCCCAGTGTGTTGGGGTTATGACCACGTTCTCTGTTGTGAGAAAGTAAATACACCAGAAACATGCTGTTATCAATCATCATTAGCACTAGCATGCTAACTTGCTAACTTGCTGCTAACAATATTTGCTTTCATGGAGGCACTGATTCCTTCCTGTAGGCCGAACGTGGAAGTCGAAATGCTCCGGCCTAAGCTGGTTTATGCTGGTCACCCTGTATGGTCATGGTGTTTGACCAGCACAGCACACCAAATTGCTGTTTCAGAACACAAACCTCATTTTTTTAGGTTTTGACATAATGTGAAAATGCCTGCTGGCCTTTATGTCGTGTGTAAATTCCATGATCAACAGATGACAAGAAACGACCCAAAATGACTTGGAAAACCGCCTGGTTCCATTGACCTACATTAAAAGGAAGGTTTGATTTTCCCTTCTCCTGTAAAGTTGTCTGTTCGGAGATACGAAGTCTGTTTCCGACAGCAGGGTTAGGCTGGTGACCAGCCGGGCTGTTCTGTGCTAGTTTTGCTAGCAGGGTTTTGTTAGCCACATTAGCCTTGTTAGCCACATTAGCCTTGTTAGCTGTATTAACCTTGTAGCTTCAGTGCTAAAACTAAACCAGCAAACTTCAGACACCAAATACGCCTTGGCGTATCGACGGCTGTGCTTGGGATAAGTAGGCTTTTGGCCAGCTTGTTGCTTTAAGAGGACGCTAATTCAGACGGCTGGTCTGACAGACACATGCACTGATGCTAATTCCGCTATTTAAAGTGACATTTTACTGAAAAGAAAAAGGAAAAATAAGAACTTTAGGTTTAGGTCATGTCATTCCGGGCCGTGTGGATTTCATAAGACAGTCTCCGGAGAGAGTTTAGTACCAGATGCTGTTTTCACCGCTAACTAATTCCGTTTCTAGATGAACTGTTTTAGGCTGTAGAGGTGTGATGAATGAAACCGCTTTTGGCATGGATTTCCGCACCGTTTCATGTAGTCAGCGTCAGCGGCGCGTACGTACGCCCTGTCTTTACCGTCCCATGCATCGTGTCGTGCTTGTATAATTGCTTTTGTAGGTTTTAAATGTAGTTCTGATTTCCGAGGGCGGCGAGCAGCGGCCCACTGGAGGTTTCACCACACGCTCCCACACATATGCAAGTTATCTGTTGATTTATGTGATGCGTAAGTAAGGGACGCCCCCTACTGGCCTTACACGGTAACACAGATTTCATTAACATGGACTGTAGCCTGCTGTTGGACTGTGCAACACCATTATTAGACCTTTCGTAGCTCGTTATCCTAAATAAAGGAACCTGGATTAGCATCTGGAGTTACTCTTTTATTTATTGATCTAATCAATAAACAGATTAAGCACAACACGCTTGTATGGAACTGTATTCTGTACGCAGAAGGTGCTTCGGTTATTACTGTCACTACAGGATGTCCAGGATGTCCTCATTAACTCTGATTTTCATGGAACTCATGGGTTTCCTCCCATGGACTGCTCACTTCAGGTCCTTCTAAAACATTCCTATTGGATTAAGGTCAGGACTTTGACTTCTGGACATTCCAGAACATTAGCTTTATCCTTCTTTACCTGTTCTTTGGTAGAACCTCTTATGTCTTGTGTGCCGGATGACCCATGTTCTCCTGAGATCCAGCACACGAGCAAGTGTCCTGACGGTCTCCTTTAGGATTCACTGGTATAATCCAGAATTCATTTTTCCATCAATGATGGTGAGCCATCCTGGCCCAGATGCAGCACAACAGGTCCAAACCATGTTACTACCACCACCATGTTTCACAGGTGGGATTAGGTTCTTATGCTGGAATGCAGTGTTCTCCTCCGTTCTCCAGACAGAACGCTCCTCATTTAAACCAAGATGTCCACACAGCACTGTTCTATTAGCCTTCTGGCTCGTCCCTGTGGTCTTTATCAAACTGCAGACGGCCAGCAGTGTTCTTTTAGGAGAGCAGTGAGGTTCTCCGTCCAGCCCTGCCACACACGCCATTGCTGCTCTGTGTTCTTCTGATGGTGAACATTAGCATTAGCCACTGTACTATACTACTATACCACACACTGCAGACTACAGTAGTGTGTACTGCACACTGTATACGCCCCCTGTGTGTGGTATACAGTACAGTACCAAGTTCTGACCTACAGTGTAGTATACTAATACAGTCACATGACCAGTTACCTCACATTTACCTCAGAGCTGTTATTACTGTATCCACTGTTTAGAGCTAGCTGCTGCTAACGCTGCTCAGTTCACCTGAAATACGTTTAGCCTAGCTGTTAGCTCCCCTCGGCTATTTCACTCTAAAACTGATCCTCTAAAGCGAGTTCATCTTTTATTAATCTTCAGACCTGAATATTTTAACTTTCTGAGGCTCATTCTGATGAACACACACCCCACTACAATCACTACACCCAGATTTACACTCGGAGTGGGCTGATAGCTCCCCCTGTACACTAGAACATCTGACTGGAGTAGAACACCATCCGGGTATCTCCGGTACACCGCAGGACTCTAAAGTGTAGTGTCTTGTTTGTGTTGCATTACATTCAGTGAGGGTTTGGTAGAGAGAGTGAAACACTTGGTTCTAGATACAGTCACATCTGTTCCCAGTGGTGGTGAAGGTAACCAGACGTCCCCTCTAAAAGCTCCCTCACAGAAAGTTCCTACATGAGGTGGTTCTGAATACGCTGCCTGATGTCTGAGACGCTGTTTATGATAGTGTGGAGAAGATTTCAGCCTTAAACTCCATTCATGGTGGAGGGATACATGCTGCAGGGCGCTGTGAGGTCAAATAGTCCCCCAAAGAAACTTAGTATTTCCAGGTTTTCCAGATTTTCCATCATCAACATTCCATATACACTCAGAAGACACGTGTAGGTTCACTGGTGGTTTAGATAGTCAATAAATGTCTGTGTGTTCTAGACATGGAGAACCCTGGTTCCCATCACCACCACTGTAAAGAACATCTGAACCACCTCACACCAAACCCGCTCTCAGTCACATCTGAATTATGGAGGAATTTGGTGGAATCCCACTTCAGAAGGGCGTTGGGTGGTAATGGAGCCATGTTGAGGAACATGTTGGGGTAACGTCAGAAGGAAGGGCAATTCAACCTGCGGCTGTAGAGGTCACCAGATCTGACGTATGACACTGCTGTGATCTGATTTCCAGCTGAGGAGCTGCTGTTTCTCCTCACTGCACCTGCACCGCTCAGAGCTTCCCCCGCAGTAACACACCTGACTCGGGTTAATCAGCTGTGCTGAGCAGGGAACCGAACCTGGAAATAATCCAGTCATGCTCTAAATACTGCCGGAACTGTGAGTAAGTTGAACTTTGGACTGTGAGTGATGACCTGTGGCGTTCTGGGTTATACTTCATGAGTGGACCATCCAGAAAACGGTGAGCACATAGCCAGTGTCCCATTGGCAGCCTGCTATAGTAATGTCCCCATTTTTGTCCCCAGCTGGAGCTGTCCTTGGTAATGTCCCTTTTTTGTCCCCAGTTGGAGCTGTCCTCGGTAAAGCCCCGTTTCTGTCCCCAGCTGTAACTATCCTCGGTAAAGTCCCTGTTTTTTGTCCCCAGCTGGAGCTGTCCTTGGTAATGTCCCCTTTTTGTCCCCAGTTGGAGAGGTCCTCTGTAAAGTCCCCATTTTTTTGTCCCCAGCCGGAGCTGTCCTCGTTAATGTCTTTGTTTTTGTACCCGTTTGGAGCTGTCCTCAGTAAAGTCCCCATTTTTGTCCCTGGCTGGAGCTGTCCTGGGTAAAGCCCCGTTTCTGTCCCCAGCTGTAACTGTCCTCGGTAAAGCCCCGTTTCTGTCCCCAGCTGTAACTGTCCTCGGTAAAGCCCCGTTTCTGTCCCCAGCTGTAACTGGGGACAGAAGAAAGATCTGCAGCAGAGCAGACGGACACATGCCTCTGCTTGTTTTGGCCAGCAGAGGGGGCTGCTGCTATCTCCTTACCACTTGCTGTTTTAGAGAACACTGGAGTGTAAAACTCCACCAGAAGTGTCCAGTGAGTCCACACAGAGGTGACAGGTCTCAGACTGTCCTACCAGGTGGTGGTATGTTTTTATTTGCTTTGCTGGTCCGTTTATTAATAATAACTTCACCAGTCTTATTAGTGATGAGTGAGGTTTGCTATGTCATGCTCCCTTACCATCATAGTTCATGAAGCAGTCAGTCCTGTCCACGTTTGCGACCTCAGACCAATCAAAACCATTCTTACATGTCAGCTGGCGTTGTAGCAGCAAGGCAAGATCAGTAGTTGTGAACGACTGTAATTCTGTAAGGATCTATGAGGCTCCAGCTGTATGTGGCCCCTTCTAACTGACTCCACCCTGCACAAGCACACCAGGGCCGTTTCTCAGGGTGTGTTCTTGTGTTCTCATGTTGTTGCCTGATGTGATCTTTCATGGCCCATGCTGCATTCCAGTACTGAAGAACGTATGTACCGAGAACGCTGGTGAAATCGTCTGTGCTCAGAGTGGCTGACTCCTGTACATCTGTTCTCTGTCCAAAGTAACTTATCAAGAACGTTCTTCCCAAGAACACATGCACCTACTTTGCGTTCTCGGTGTTGAGAAACACTCCATATCACCCTTTACTGTTTTACATGAGTGCCCATTTTAGCTGCCTTATACCAGCACAGCGTTACTTGTGTGTTTTGCAATGTGAATAACAAATCTTTAAATTTGACACTTTTTTAAAAGCTGATTTTCCTGAAATATGTATATGTATTTTAATTATTAGTAGGTAAACAGATATACATTTGAGTGCGATAAAGGGCTGAAGTTAATGCAACTTTGATTTAGTAATATTCAATGATTTGTAATGATACACAGATACACTGCATATAAGCTTGAAACACAGCAGTTGTATTAGCCCTGTTAGCCTCTTACGACACAAGAAAGGCGTTATAGGGTCGAAACGTGCCCCCCAAAACTCCTTTCCAGCACTTCCGCCACTACAAAATGGCCTCCCGGAGAGTGCGCCCTTCTAAGTGCCCTAGGAAGGGAGCATGTGTGCCGACTAGAGTGAACCTCCGCTAGGGGGCAGCGTAGTGCCTGCAGAGCGCGGTGCCGCAGTGCACTCTGGGAAAGGGACGGAGTCTCACACGTGGTGGCAGCGCTGAAGCGGGTCCGGCGGTGTTGCAGCGGAGCAGCAGCGGGAGAGAAGAAAGTCCAGATTAACCTGTAGATAAAGAGAGTTTAATACAGACCCCGAGTTAGGATGAAGCCCGGTGAGTACCTGTGCACACGCACACACCTTAATATGAAGCCTGGAGGGAAAGAAAGGGGGGTTTAAATGGCCAGCAGAGCCGAGTTAGCATCGCTGCTAAGCTAATCCTGGTCTACAGGTAGTTTAAAAGGCAGGTTTTGGTGTAACGGGGTTTTTACCGGAGGAGAAACTCGGTAAATGTTCATGTAACGGGGTTTAAGTGGTGTTTGTGGAGTTTCCGCGAGGATCTCGGACTGTTAGTGAAGCTCTCGTTAGACCATGTGGACCTGCGTGTAACATTAACGAGCCCGAGTGAGATGGTCGTAACAGTAGTCTGAACAAGTCACCGGTTCCGGGTAAGTGCTCTGAGCTGGGTTTAGTGGTGGGGTTACATGGACGAGCTGCTCGTCTTTGTTTCTGGGCCGATCTGAGTGTCTGAGTCTCCACGCTGTGGACCACATGGGCTTCACTCCGTTCACCATGTGATCGTGAACTGGCCCCTCAGCCCGTGTCTCTCTGGGTCTCCAGCTGGTTTTAAGTCCAGTGTTTTAGTGGATATAGAAATGCTGTGGTGACGTCATTACTCCAGTAGAAGCACAAGTGCTCCGTGTAGATCAGGTTTGGTGTAAAAGAAAAGAAACTCGATTGTTTGTGTCTAAGAATCAAAAGTACATAAAAAATCAACAAATTTACCAAAAATCTACTAAAATTATGTATTAAATGTATTAATATGTATTAAAAATAACCAAAAATGTACCTAAATGTACTATAATTAACTAAAATCCGTTCAAATGAGCCAAAGATCTACTAGAATTATCCTAAAATGTACAAAAATGGACCAAAAATCTACCAAAATGTCCCTACAAATTACTATAATTAACTAAAATCTATTCAAATGAACCTAAAATCTACCAGCATATACTTAAAATGTACTACAGTTAACCCAAAATGTACTATAATTAACTAAAATCCATTCAAATCACCTAAAAATCTACCAAAATTTACTATAATTAACCTAAAGTGCACTAAAATTGATCAAAAATCTACTAAAATAAACCAAAATCCAGCCAAATGTACTAAAATGTGCTACAAACCTACAAAAGGATGCTTCAAATCCAAAGTGGGGGAAGTTACAGTGTAAAACACGGTGTTTGTGTACCTAATTGAACTGTAACTACTCTTAAACGCGTCCTGTGTTTGTGGTCGAGTATTAAAAGTAGTTTTGAAAGTTCAGTCTGAAGTTTTATAGGTATTGGCTGGAGGTGGACGAAATGACCAAAGCTTAAATACAATACAAACTAAACACAGTGTAAGTGGTTTTGGTTCCGTATTTGTTTGTACTGTTCTGCAGTAAACCCCGTTAAACGGGTCGAACTCCTCTCAAACTCCTCTCGCTGTAACGATGAGCTGACAATAAAAAAACAGCACCAAGTCCAAATACTAAATCCAGTACTTCTGAGTAGAGGGTGAATACTCTTAGGAACCCGCTTCCTGTGGGCGTCCGTACCCCTCAAACGTGGCGGTTCTTTAGACCGTGTGTGATTGTGCACGCTTGGTTACTCTCAGCTGAGCGTCTGTGGTTCTAGAGGATCTACAGTGGCTCCAGCTGCAGCCCGTGCCGCAGCCGATCCGGGGTTACAGGGTTCGGATAGTCAGTGTGTCTCCTGCGCTGTAACATCCGGGTTGCCAGATTATTGACCCTGTTTGTCTCCCGTTTGCAGGATTCAGCCCGCGAGGCGGCGGAGGAGGTCGTGGTGGTTTCGGGGGACGAGGCAGTTTCGGAGGACGAGGCCGCGGAGGAGACCGAGGAGGAGGAAGAGGAGGGTTCAGAGGAGGTAGAGGAGGAGGAGGTGAGGAAGAATCTGAACACTGACACAGTTACACCGCTTTAGCTTGTGTTGAGTGTGATGTAGTTAACGACCCATACGCTCCACCATATTCTCTCCTCTCCATGGAAACTGGGCGGGCCCTAATCTTGGGTACTGCTTCTATAAGCATTCTCCTGACCAATCACAAGGCTGACATCTGTGGCCACGCCCACACAGAGCAGTTTCAGTCAGAGGAACTTGGCGAGCTAAACCAACAGCTAGCAAGCTAGAACCTCCTGTCTGTAGCTGCCCGTCACGCCTTCATCCCTTCATCCATCACCAACACTGTTCCTTCATCCCTGTTGTTGCGTCATCCGTTTGTTCATGAACAGATTTGTCTCTGCTTTATTGCAGGTGGAGGTTTCCGGTCTCCTGGTGGTGAAGGGGGCTTCAGGGGCCGCGGTGGCGGCAGAGGGACCCCCAGAGGCCGAGGAGGAAGAGGGGGAGGAAGAGGAGGATTTAGAGGAGGGAAGGTGGTCACAGTGGAGCCGCACAGACACGAGGGTGAGCCTTAATGAGTTACTGATGTCTGTATGAACAGTCATGAGAACGTACCATCAAACCACTCACGTCCTGCTGACCTTTAACCCCTCAGGTGTGTTCATCTGCCGCGGTAAGGAGGACGCGCTGGTGACCAAGAACATGGTGGTGGGAGAGTCTGTGTACGGAGAGAAGAGGATTAGTGTGGAGGTCAGCATGAACGTATTGAGTGTTCTTGTTCTACAGCAGCCGTTCAGAGTGAGGTGGTTCTGATGTTCTTTACAGTGGTGGTGATGGGAACCAGGGTTCTCCATATCTAGAACACACATATAGACACTTAACTGACTATCTAACCCACCAGTGAACCTACACGTGTCTTCTGAGTGTATATGGAATGTTGATGATGAAAATCTGGAAAACCTGGAAATACTAAGTTTCTTTGGGGGACTATTT
>CM067497.1:24269656-24317864 GCA_034552555.1 Semaprochilodus insignis
GATTGAGAGCGGGTTTGGTGTGAGGTGTAAACAGAGTGATTGAGAGTGGGTTTGGTGTGAGGTGTGTACAGAGTGATTGAGAGCGGGTTTGGTGTGAGGTGTAAACAGAGTGATCGAGAGCGGGTTTGGTGTGAGGTGGTTCAGATGTTCTGTACAGTGGTGGTGAAGGGAACCAGGGTTCTCCATGTCTAGAACACACATATAGACACTTTATTGACTATCTAACCCACCAGTGAACCTACACGTGTCTTCTGAGTGTATATGGAATGTTGATGATGGAAAATCTGGAAAACCTGGAAATAATAAGTTTCTTTGGGGGACTATTTGACCTCCCAGCGCCCTGCAGCATGTATCCCTCCACCATGAATGGAGTTTAGTATGGATGTATTAGACCCAGACCTCCAACATTTATCCTTTAATCCGGCCTCCAGACCTGATGAGTGGAACTGTGCCGGGTGCCGTGGTTGGTTATCCAGTGTAAGTTATGTAAAGTGTATTTATGAGCGCTGCATGCTAGAGGAACCATTCAAACGACAACCTGACTCAGCATGAAGGCAGCACGCTGACTCTAATTCAGTCATAACCAGCTCGGATAGTACTGTAATTTAGACTGAATGGTAGTTAAACCCGCCTTTATGGGTCCATTCAGGACACAGCAGGAGATACAGTGTGTCTGAATTATGAACTTAATGGAGGGGAGTGGAAACTATGGAGCCTCTGAAGGGGCGTGGTGTATTTGGTTTTATTTGCTATTAGGTGAGCACCAGTATTTTTGACAGTATCTAGTGCTCACCTGATAGCATCTGGTGCTCACCTGATAAAATGTGGTGCTCACCTAATAGTATCTGGTCCCCACCACATAGCACCTGGTGCTGACTGTAAAGTATCTGGTACTCACCTGATAGCATCTGATGCTTACCAAATATAGTATCTGGTGCCCATCACATAGTATCTGGTATGTACCATATAGTATCGGGGCTCACCACATAGTATCTGACAGTATCTGTTGCTCACCACATAGTATCTGGTGCTCACCTAATAATAAGTGGTGCTCACCGAATAGTATCTGGTGCCCACCACATAGTATCTGACAGTATCTGGTACGCACCAGATTTTTAACTAAAAAAAGAAACTCACAATAACTTCACTCACGTTCAGCAAGAACATCAGTGCTGTCACAATAAAAGTCCCGTATAATTCTTCTGTACTTTGCTACTATGTGGTTTGTTTGATTTAATTAAACACTAAAATATTAATAAATAATTATTATGATTAGTATTATTAATAATAGCAGTAGTACTTTTGTTGGCCTTCTTTGGAACCTGTCGCCTGGCTAGAGGCCTCCGGGTAATGTGAATTAGCATTAAATGCTTTGGACATCAGGTTCCTATTACCACCAGTGTGAACAGTTCTGACTCGGCACGTTTATCTAGAACACAGCGTTTCACACCAAACCCACGCTGGATGACTCTGTTTACATCTCAAACTTTGAACTGTGCAGAAATGTTGAGAACTCAGTGGACTTCCCCTTTAACCGACAACACTGTGGCTACTGCGGCCCCAACATTAGCCTGTTAGCATGTTAGCATCATCACAGTACACGTGACAATATCACGTCTAGGGAGATGGAGAAGTGAAGAAACTGTCCTGTCAGGCACACACGAGGAGCCGCTGAGGCGCGGGCTGATCTGTGAGGAACGATCCCGAATGTCTCCTGACAGAGAAAGAAGTCTTAATACACTGCTGCTTCAAAACCGTCCCGCTCCACACAGGTCACTGTACAGAGACAGCAGTGAAGGTGGTTACAGGAGAAGACACTGGCGCTCCGGAGAGACGGGGATTAAAAGAACACTCCCAGGTTTTTATACCCAATCTCCATTTATCAGACCTCCAGCCTGTACCCCGTGACTGAAACGTACCTACTACTGGGTAACACCTCCACGAGCACCAGCTGTGACTGGATTGGGCATGTACTGGACAAGTTTCTGGATGTAGCCACATCAATGTTCAGACACTCTTGCATCAAAGAATTGGTCAGTTGGGCCAGATTTGGTAGATGCCTTCCCTGGCACAATTCCGAGGAGAATTCCCTGTAGACTGGGATTTTATCCACTGCCGGTAGACTGTATGAGCATATGGGAATATACAGTCACTGTATAGCCAAATGCATGTGGACGCCCCTCCCAATCATCAAATGCAGAAAATCAGGACCAATCAGGACCGCAGTCTCCATAGACAAACACCGGCAGTAGAATGGGTCACGCTGACGAGCTCAGTGTCTTCAAACATGGCACTGTCATAGGTCCCCTTTACCATGAGTCAGGTTCTGTCCTGCTAGAGCTGCCCCAGACAACCGTCAGTCCTATTACAGTTATGGCATTTAGCTGACGCTCTGATCCAGAGTGACTTCCAAGGATATCCATATTACAGGTAGACCAGTGTAGTGTTAGGAGTTGGCACAACCGGGAATCGGACCCCCATCTCCCACATGGAGTAATAGCTCACTGGCAGGTAGTGGTGTTATCCACCGAGCTACACCAACCACAGTAGCAGCTCCCTCGCAGAGCGGGACTGCCTAGTGCTAAAGCACACAGCGCTTAACCTCCAAACTGCCTCTGGAGGCAACATCAGCAGCTTGAGGAATTAGGGTTCAGTGGCTGAGCAGCTGCACACAAGCCTAAGATCAGCTGGAGTGGTGTAAAGCTCCGCCCCCGGAGCAGTGGAAAAGTGTTCTCTGGGGAGATGGATCACGCTTCACTGTCTGTCTGACGGATGGGGGCAGCGTATTCGTCATTACTGCATGTAGTCACTTCCTGTGAGGGGGCTTTTAGAGGTGGACGTCTGGTTCCATTCACCACCACTGTGAACAGTTCTGTCTCTCTAGAGTTCCTCTAGAACGGAGCGTTTCACACCAGACCACTCTGGATGATTCTGCTCGCATCTTAACCTTTTAATTACGGAGACATTTATTTCCACATATTCCAAACATTTATTCACGGAATTCTCCAGGGAACATGCTGAACGCTGTCCGTGCTGACTGAGCGTGCCCTAAAGACAGAGGAGACAGAGACTGGGTCATGAAGTGCTGCAGTGTTCCATTAACTGGATCCTCTGTAGAGAACGCGGGAACACGGCGTGCCGTAGGCCTCGGCCCCGGCCCCAGCCAGGACACCTATATTTGAAAGTCAGCCGCGTCAAACCATACGGTTACATAACGTTCCTTTGGCACAGATTACGTTATGCAACTTATTCCAGAAAAGACAGATTAGGAGGCACAATGAGCCCTTTTAATCCTCACTCTTCAGTTTAGGCAGCCCAGAGCAGCACCGCTGGCCTTTTACCCTCGCTCCCAGCAGAGCCGGAAAGCAGCCCGGGCTGAACTTCACTAGTACTAAAGACGGAGAACCCTCAGGGTTCTAGGTCTTCAAAGAAGGCAGAATAATTTATCCAAACTAAAAACCACAAGAAGGACTGTAGTACGGAAAACTGTCCAATCAGAACGGTTCTCCCTGTGGTATGTAGGTAGATTCAGCAGAGCGAGCTCTCTCATTGGTCAGGACTTCAGGAGATGGACTGAAGGTCTTCCACTCTACATTCACTGCCAACTTCATCAGGAAGTGACAGAGGAAACCAACCAATCACACTCTGACTTACAGTGTCTTAAGACAAAAGCAGCACTCTGGTTCTTCTGGAAGTTCTAGATACATTACTGAATATGAGTCGTAGATCTAAGCAGGTTCTGGTTAGCTACGTTAGGAATGTAACGGTATGTTAGGAAGGGTAACCAATCAGAACAGAGCTCATTTACATATATCAGTCTTAAGGGCACAGTAACAAAATTAATTACATAAAACTACATAAATGTGTTACAAGCTTCAAATGTGGACATAATCTAGAATGACCAAGCTTCAAACTCCCACAAGAGCTTGAAATGTCTATGCAATCTAGAACGACCAAGCTTCACCCGTAAATGTAATCTAGAACAACCACACCTCAAATGGGCACATAATCTAGAACAACCAAGCCTCAAATGTCCATGTAACCTAGCATGATCAAGTGTCAAATGTTAACATAATCTAGAATGACCAAGCTTCTAATGTCCATTTAATCTAGAAGCTTTCAAGAGTACATGTAATATAGAATGCCCAAGCTTTAAATTCCCAAATAATCTAGAACAACCTACCTTTAAACACCCATGTGATGTCTGTGTTCAAGATTCAAATATGGACATAATTTTGAATGACCAAGCATCAAATGCCCATGTAATCTAGAACAAATAAGATTCAAATGTCCCTGTAATGTCTGTATAATCTAGAATGACCAAGCATGAAATGTCTACGTGATCTAGAACTAATAAGCTTTAAATGTCCATGTGATCTAGAATGACCAAGCTTCAAATGTCCATGTAATCTAGAACAGATAAGATTAAAATGCCCATGTGATGTCTGTGTAATCTAGATTGATCAAGATTTAAGTGTGGGCATAATCTAGAATTACCAAGCATCACATTTCCACACATTCCAAAACAACTAAGCTTCAAATGTCCATGTGATATAGAACAACATAGCTTCTAATGTCCATGTGATCTGGAATGATCAAGTTTCGAATGTGCATTTAATCTAGAACGAGCAAACATTTTTCATGTCCGCCGCCATTAGCTTAACATTAACATACTGTTGCAAATCAAATAGCACTAGCGATATGGTACAGGTGGGTTCTATAACGTCTAGATAATAATATCTAGAATGTTCTTCCTCTTAAGCAGACGTTAAAACCAGACTCCTGTCACGACTGGTTCTAAATTCTGCCTAGATGATCAAATCAGGGCTATGATCTGTTTCTGGACAGTGAGGTCCTCACTGACCTTGTTTTGAGAGATGCCCCGTGCAAGACGCTGCCGAATTCATCTCCAGGCCACACATTCTCGCTGCTTTGGTGTCCCGGGAAATGGTAAACATCTATGACATGTCCCATGATGCTCCGCCTGAGGGATCAAACTTTCCATAGGAACAAACGCTCTTTCAGTGGGGCCGTGCGTGCAGGCCTGTTTATCATCACCAGGACACCCGTCTGAGAGGGGAGAGGGCTCCAGACGGAGGCTTCTCAGAAGCAGCTCCACTGAAGAGCCTCATTCATCCGGGTCTTACTGGCTGTTACGCTGCAGGCGCTGAGAGATGAACACTGTGTATATCAAAATCGCGGTTGAAGACCCGCTCCATTGAAAGTGGGGGAACAGAACCTAATAACACATGAGTCAGACGATCTCCACGTGCTGTGACTTCACTGCGTACTGGTGGTCTAGCCTGCTACGTTCAGCCAGGGAAAGGCGGTCATCTTGGCCAAATAAAATAGGTTCCCCAAATCGTTCAGCCATATGCAGTGTGTTTAAAGTGTGGCTGATCAGCTGAGACATGCAGTTAGCTTCTTTAGTGTTAGCACTGGAACTATGAGGCTAATCTAGCTAACAAGCAATGCAAATGCATGTGTGCTAATGCTGCTAACTGCAGGCCTGAATCTTGATCAGTCGTTTCAGACCGTGTGGAGATGTTCAGTATCTCTGATTATTTCTGGTACTGTATTACAGTGTTACACTAGAACAGACCGCAGAGTGCCTGCTACTGCTGTAGCTACGCTAATGTCCATGTTTATGGATAACAGTGGGTCATACGGTGTCAGGAAGCATATAATCAAGTCTATTAGAGATACTGATACTGACGGTCTGAGATGAGTGTGATGATTTAGGCCTGCAGCTAGCGCCATGCTAACGTTACTAGCTACAGTGCTAAACTAAACCAAAGCAATTAGCATTGTGCTAACTGCACACTATACTCTCCAACATGATTTCATATTATTAGTATTATTGTTATTGTTGTTAGTATTATTATTGTTGTTATTATTATAATGACAATTAAAGTACTTAATAATGTTACAATATTTAAATTATAATATTTATTAGGAGTAGTAGGAGTAGTAAGGGTTAATAATGGCTAATAATGCTATTACTACTCCTAATAATTCTAACAATATTAATAATATTAGTAACAACAACACAATTAACAAACAAGTATGCTAAACAATGACTACATTAACTTATTAATTAATGGACTAATTGATTAATTATTATTATTATTATCATTATTATTATTATTATTATTACTATTATTATTATTATTATTATTATTATTATTATTATTATTATTATTACCTAAAACAAGTTTACATAGTGCTAAACTAGCAGAACACACAGACAAACATAATGTAGACAGTAATAATTAGGATGCTAATGCGTTACCAGGCGATCTGTGATTCAGTCTAGTCCTAGTCTTCTAGTGGGATCTAAAGGTGTCCATTAAGCCCAATCCCATTAAAACACAAAGCCATCAGGCTTTAATCCTAGACAGCATAAAACAACAATAACAGTGTTATTGGCTATTACTTAATTACATTTATTATTATTATTATTATTATTATTAGGAGTATTAGCATTAGCCACCAACAATTATAACAATAAGAAGTAATTAATTAATGTAATGTAATTTATCCTGTTTCTATGGTTGTGACGGCCGTGTTATCGTGCAGCTGAGAGAGGATGACCCTTCATTTGTCCTTGTCTGCCCTTGTACAGATACAACAGAGGCACCCTCCCCTCCCCCACCACACACGCTCACACACACACACACACACACACACACTCACGCGCGGGTTTGTCACAGTCAGAGCAGGGAGTGTGTGTGTAACTGCGTCACAGCGAGCTGAAACCGGAGAGACATTCTGCAGGAAGTCACGCTACCAGGCTAACGTAGCTAACAAGCCATGGAGACGCACCACCACCACCACCACCACTGCTGCATTTAGATACGTGACGTCGTTTAGTCCATGTTCACGAGTTGCAGTGTGACCACCCAGTACGTGTTAGCTTCATTAGCCCCGCAGCTCCAGTACTGAACCTAAAGCAGCAAACACCAAACACGTCTCGGTTCCGAGGCCTCTGCAGGGTTTCTCCTATTCAAGAACGTCTGTCTGTTTCTGTCTGTCGCTTTCTTCCTCCTCCTGTCCTTCATCCCTCCATCGGCCTGCCTCTCGCTCGGCCTCGCCCTCTCCCATCAGACACCTGCACTACGGACATGTGTTCACACCTGCACTGGTTCTGGAACCAGTTAAAACCAGTTCTAGGGCATAACACTGTGCAGGATGCTACCCACTTTGGAAAAGCGGGAGGACAACGGAGAGTTTGTCCACCACATGCAGGAGCTGAAGCACCTGGCACCTCAGCTGAGCGTGGACTGATGTTGGAGCTGCAGCCCCACCAAACGAACAGGTTGAATGTCTTTAAGTGCACATAAGATCCGACTGTTTACTCCCGGCGGAGTGGACAAACGGGAATACTGGACTGCTGTCCATTCCGGTAGAGTAAAAGTGGCATGAAGAGCTTCATCACGTCATTCAGAAGCTGAAACTCGGAGTGCTTCCACATTTAACTCAGATGTTTGTAGCTCTGTTTGAGCTGCTGTTGGAGATTCGGATCCTTTTAGTGTTCTGTTTTCCGGAGCACAACTGCTCCGTCACCTTGGTTTCCGTCATCCCGACAGAGGGCCAGGAAAATAATGCCGGATTGTTTGGTACGTAAGGTAGTATCACGCATAGGCGTAGGAACCAGGGGGATGGGTGGGACATGGAAACATGTCTAACGCTGCGTCGTTTACCAGCTTCAACTCTCTCTTATCCCTGCTCCGTATCGGATACATACCGGATTTCAGTAACACCTATGGAAGTTTCCCAAAGTTCGCTGTTCACACTGACACACGGATACACACCTGGATTCTGTCTGAAGATAAGATCAGATTTGGGCCACTCTTACTGCTACCAGGTAAATGAAGCCTAAACAGCGTCTCTGGTACCTCTTGTCAAATTCCATGTGTTGTTGTTGACGTTCCGTAACGCTATGGAATGTTGTGTTCCATAATGCTTGTTTTCAATCAGTATATTTTGGTCAATAATTCTTTATTAAGCTGATTAGATCAGATCACACCACTGAAATGCATGATGGACTGTTTCTCGGAACTGTTTCCTAAAGAATTCCCAATCCAACACCATTTCCTCGTCAGACAGTGATGCTGACCTCATCACCCGTGGTCGGCAGAAGGTGCCTTCCAGCCCAGGTTCTGCTGACCACTACGTCTGATGATTGACACGCTGCTTCCTGTCAGCAGAATGGGATGCTGACAGGAATGCCGCAGACAGGAATGCCGACTATGAGCTGTGTTTTGTCCTCCAGGACAGTTTATGATGGTACACGTCCTACAGAAACAGCACTCCTGCTGACGTCACGCTGTCCATCACGGTGCTGATCTCGTAAGTACGTCTTCATCTACCTTAAGCAGCACTGAGAGGTCCAAACACACTCTGGAGCAGCACATGCTGCCGTCTAGACGACGTCTCGGAAAGACTCGGAAAGTGACTTCGACCGACTTGAAGTCCGTTATGGTGAAACTTTGAACAGTTTATAACAGACCCTGCTGATGTAACAGTACACAGATTTTCCTACATGTTCCTGGATTTCGGATTCTGAGGCTCTGATCTGGGATATTTTCTGTACCGAGGATCCCACATCCAAAAACACGCAACCATTTTTCACCATCTGCTCTTAGACGTGAATCAGGCTGTATTGCTTTATATGTTAATGAGCTCTGCTGTGATTGGCTGTCCTGTGTTGCACCGTCACACTTGTCCCGAATACTTCAGTCGGCACCCGGGACTGGCCTCGTTTGTGGGAGGGTCTTATTATCACTGGTTTGCTTTCACACACAAGAACTCCCTTCAGAACCGTGGAACTTCCGGGTTTGGGTCCAGTCCCAGGTGGTTGCTAAGACGTACATGATATGCATCACAATATTTAGTCTTTCTGAGAGTCTTTCAGACAAATTAGAACCTGTAGGGCCAATTTAAACATGCAGTAATGATAATATTAATAATAATAATAATAATAATAATAATTATATTAATATGATTAATAATAATAATAAACTACAATTAATTAATTTTATTGAACAAACTGCAGGGCACTAAATCTGGAAGAGGGGCTGCTATGCTATCCCAGGTGGTTGATGGGCCATTTATATGCTATCCCAGGTGGTTGTTAGGGCCGTTGCTGATGTTATATCCTGTATTTAATACCCTGTTAAACATAATCAACACAGATCTGAGTGAAATGAATGAAGTCGTGGGACTGATTAGTGGAAGGTCGTTTCCCGATTTGGTTTGCTTTGTTTATTGTTGTCATTCCCATCTCACCTCTCTCTTCTCTCTCTCTCTCTCTCTCTCTCTCTCTCTCTCTCTCCCTTGCTCTCTGTGGCTGCACATCTGTATGCATCTGTCCACACTCACTCTCTCTTATCTCCTCTAAATGAAATGGCTCCAGATATGGCCTGCTGCCAAAGCGTGTGCAGTATCCTTCCCCCCGTTCGGAAGGGTGTCCCTTTCTCCTGTGTGAGTGGTAGATGATACGTGGGCTCTGCTTGGGAGCCGGGGGGCGATGGAGACGCTCCGGCGGATATCGGCAGAACATAAGGCTGTAACTTTAATCTGAGGGCCGACGTGGGCTCCTTCACTCGGTGTGGTAAACACCGGCACAACAGCTCAACTGACTCCAGAAAACAAACAACAACCCTCCATCTGTTCGTCTCAGCTAGCGATGCTGCCGCACCTCTGTCCGTCTCCACGGTTTCCTTCCTCTTGCACAACAACAGCTTAGCCAGAAACCACATTCACATGGCTTCCCTGCCTCTCTAAGCAAGGACGGGCCTTATCGCTGCACCTGCCTGACTACAGGAGGTCGTCCTGTTGCACCTGCTTGCCATTCTGACTTGTGCTGTTGTGTTGGTTGCATCCTTTGCGAGTGACGTATATACCTCAGAGAAGAGTTCAAAAGCAATTCCAGGAGTTGGAGGAGTTGGAGAGGGGTCGCATCATAGGGCTCCGGGAAGTGGGATGGTCTTATAGACGTATTGCGCACCATACCGGTTGTGCAGATACCACCGTAGCACGCTGTTGGCAGCAGTGGATAGAAGAAGGCACACACCAGCAACACGAAGGATCTGGGAGACGTACACGTACCACGGAGAGGGAGAACTGACGGATTGTCCGACATGCGCAGAGGAATGTCCTCCTATTTAGCCTACAGTAGTTTAGTCCTAAAGGCACAGTAAACTGCCTAATCAGAAACCTCGAACACCAGACGCCTCTTAGCTGATGGACTACATTTGAGGCAAAGAGAGGAAAACTGTAAATGAGACTTCCCACTTAATCCGTATCTCCATTATGGAGCTGAATGCATTCCGCGGTGCACTGTAATGCGCCGGGCACTTCTGCCGACCACACCTGCCCCCATGAGGCTCATCTATTCCATCACTGCGCTACTTACTCTAGTGCAGAGCAATGTTCCGCATGTCTGAACACCATCCCAGCATCACCATGTAGCAGCACCAGAGTGAAGAACGGAAAGCTGTGCTTCCAGAACGGCTCATGCATCAGCAACTTCCCCACCATTTTACCACCAGCCCACGCTCTCATTCCATTACATGCCTGGAAAACAACAGCAGCTGCATCAACAACTGAGCAACCTGCAGGATGGAATAGGGATACATAACACGGACATACGGATACCGGACAACAACTCCAGCCACGGTTTAGTCTATACTCAACTCGCAAACTGCTCAACTGGCAAATTAGCTTTGAAGTAGTTACTGAATGATGGCCCGGCCCTGATTCCATAAAACAGAGTGGTCCGGTGTGAAACGTCCCGAGTCTGAATGCTCAGAGTGGTGATGAAAGGAAGCAGACGTCCACCAGGCCTTCTGGACGTGAGACGCGTGACAACAAACCGTTCATCTTGGTGCTGACCACGGTGCCTCCACACACGGATTCGTTGGTCGTCTCCACCAAGACAAAAGCGGGACTCGTCACTGAAGATGACCCGCTGCCGTTCTGAGTCACTCCATGACAGTCTGGTACGACACCATTGCAGTCTTTGGTGACGGTGACGTGGTGTTAAGGACAGTCGTGGTAACGGTCTGTGTACATGTAGTCCTGCGTGGTGCAGCCGTCTGCCAATGGTGCTGCACTAACAGGATGACTCATGGAGGACGTCACCGCTTGCTGAATGTCCACAATCGTGGCTGTTGGGTCAGTCAGGTACAGAGATAAGACCCGTCCCTGCTGACGTCACAATCATTAACATGTCTCACGATGTCAAACCTACACACCAAGTTTCATTCCTGTGGGTTGACTCCTTCTGGATGCAGCTGTTTGTGCATCTTCATGCAGGACGTCTGTACTCTCTATACCGGCTCCATCCGCAACAGGGTTTGTTCTAGCCAACACCCAAACCCCGCCTACCCCCATCAAGATCCTCATTATGGATGTCTTTAATACACAGTAACAAAATCTTCACAGTCACACGGAATATAAGCGGAAATGTGTGGTATGATTATTCCTCAAAATCCAGGATTCCTGACACATCATGGTAACGCCACATCCGGGTTTCAGTGCCTGGATTGCAGCTGTTTCTACAAACTGCAGATCTGTATGAAGCTGAAGTTTCCTTTTTGGTCAGCTTCTCCCATTCCACCTTAAATATTCAACCAGGTACGATCTGCCCTGAGACGGCAGAATTTCTCTGATGTGCCTTTTAAGGTGGAACAGAACAATTCTAACAGGAAGCTGGCAAATAGGAAGCTGAGGTGCCAGAATGTAACTGCTTCACCATTTAAGGTGGAACGGGACCATCTGAACTAGAAGCTGGTGAATAGGAAGCTGAGGTGCCAGACTGTAACTACCTTATCGTTTGAGTTGGAACAGGAAATGTGAACAAGAAGCGGGTGAATAGGAAGCTTTGGCGCCAGAACCTAACTGTCTGTATCATTTAAGGTGGAATGAAAAATTTGAACAAGAAGCCAGTCAATAGGAAGCTTTGGTGACCATTTAAGGTGGAACAGAAAAATTCTAACAAGAAACTGGCGAATAGGAAACTGAGGTGCCAAAATGTAGCTACTACATTATTTAAGGTGGAACAGAACATTTCTAACAAGAAGCTGGCGAATATTTCACCATTTAAGGTGGAACAGGAAAATTTGAACAAGAAGCTGGTGAACAGGAGGCTGACTTCAGCCTTGTGTGATCTTTATCCTTTCTATTCTTTATCTTTTAGACACTCACTGGGCGTCGCCAACTGCGGTGTCACATGGATTCTGTCCATCTGGTGGTTTAGATAGTCAATAAAGTGTCTATATGTGTGTTGTAGACATGGTGACCCCTGGTTCCCCTCACCACCACTGTAAATCTGAGCCATTTCACAGCAAACCCGATCTCAATCACTCTGTTCACGTCTCAAACACGGAATTACGGAAATGAATTAGAACAATCTGTGGAATTCCCTTTTCAGTAATTATCCCAACTCCCAACAGTGCTTCCTGAAAAAACAGTGTTAGTTAACCACAAGCTCAAAACAGCAACAGACTGGAATGAAGCACCTGTGCACGGTGGCTTGACCTGAATGACACAGACAGATGGGCAGACAGTCAGACAGACAGAAACACATACGGAGCCGCACAGACGATGTTTTGTAAAGGTGACGAAATGAAAAACGCACTCACCGTTCATCGCCCCCAGCACCAGCGAGGCCCACAGCAGCTGCACTGCAGACATCTTCACCAAGGAACGGAGCTGCGTTCCGTCTCACTCACCCTCAAACACACACAAACTCACTCACACACCCCCTCGGACCGCCGCCGGAGATCAGGCACTCTCTGGAGGTAGAGGTTTATCTCCGAAGGCTTCGTGTCTCTGGCTGTGCGGAGACAGGAGCCTAAAAGCTGGGGGGGGGGGAAGAGAAGACTCTTCTAGAGCCTTTCAAGACACTCCGAAGATGTTTCTAGAGGGACACTGGTGACGATTTAAGCAGATGCTTTTCTGAGACACTCTGGTGGCTTTACTGGGGGCTTTCAAGACACTCTGAAGACTTATCCAGAGGCTTTTCAGGAAAACTGATGAATTCCCTTTAGATGACTTCCTAGGACACTCTTGAAGACTTCTCTAGAGGTTTTGCCAGGACAGTGCTGAAGAGTCTTCTAGAGGTTCCCCTGGACACTTTCAAGACTAATCTAGAGGCTTTCCAAGGGTCCTGATGAAGACCTTTCTAGAGGCTTTTCCAGTGTAGTCCTGCTGGAGACTGAAGACTGTCCTGGGAATACTGATGAAGACCTCTCTATCTGCTTTCCAAGGACACTGGTGATGAGCTGTCTAGAGCCCTTCTTGATATAGTGACGACGACTGTCCTGACGAAGATGACTGAAGATGAAAGACCGTATTGGGAATACTGATGAAGACTTTTCTTGAGGCCTTTTCCAGGACACTTGTGAAGACTTCCCGCGGATGAAGATTTCTCTGGATTCTTCTTCTGTATAATCCGAAGACTTCTCTAAATAGCCAGCACAGCAGTGCTTCTCTAGCAGTGTTCCTCAAGATTCGCCCCGGAAGCTCCTTCCTGGATTTCCCTCACTGCTACGGGCAAGAGTGGGATGGATGCGGCTGGTGTTGATGGACACGGAGAGTGATGAGGTCAGAGATCGCACTCAGTCGGAAAAAGCTCCTCTCCTTCTTTTTCCTCACCGAGGCCACGTGTCCTCAGAGTATCAGGTTATCCAGCTCCGGCTGAATCGGGTTTCGGCCAGCGGATGTCTGCGGAGCCTTTCGCTCAGCTCTTTAATCCGGCCACACACATGCACATCTGTGCCGATCCAAGCCCCAACAGCTGTCCGGAACACCTTCCTTGCAGCTACAAGATTATCCACCGACCACAGAAGTAAACAAATAAATAAATGAATGGAGATCACAGCCGACTTTCCCAAATCCTCATGGAAGACTTGAAGGTTCTGAGGTGCCGAGAGCAAGAAACCTACATTTAGGATGAGTCAGTGCATAGCACGGAAGACGAGCGATCCGGACTGTGGCTGTCCTGAGAAAGAGAGGGGATGTTGCAGTGAAGTCGCACAGTGGTTTCAGAATAATGGAGAATGGAAGCATGGGGGGTTCCTAGGAGATCACGCGTCTTTGGTCCGGCGTCTACATTCGCACCAAGTGAACGGATGCTTATTGCTCAGCCCCGTTCCCGCCTTATTGCTATGGATGATGTACGGCGTGCCAAAGTCTACTACATACGCTACTCAGAAGAACCGTACCGTGCGTTCTCGAGACGTCCTCAAGGCCTGGCGCGCACGGCACGGGTGGCCGTCATTCCACGGATATCTGCCCGTGAACGCACCTGCAACCCTGAATCTTCAGTGCGCGCGAAGGGTCTGCACAGGCTCCCTCCCCCTCTGCAGTCTCCGGATGCGCTTGCTCCTCACGCCATATGCTCCTGTTTTGTTGCCATTCGGCATGTGCAATGCGCCAAACAGCCACACGGCAAAGTCATATGGCCCGAATGATTCAGAAACAAACAAAATAAATAAATAAACCAATAAAAATAAACAACCTCAAACGAATGTGCTCAGAGCATCGGCTTCAATGGGAGCCTGAATCATTCACGTGTCAGCAGCGGTGCGCGGAGCCACACGTACACATGGAGACGTTAGGCTGCGTCCATTCCAGCGTCGTTCACAGTCATCCGAGCCGCTCGCTGTCCTGGTGCATCCTCACCGCGCCAGTGTTCAGCCGAATGTATAGGTGTATATAGATAAGTGTCGGCGCGCGAGAGCGAAAAGAGAGAGAGCGAGCGAGCGAGCGAGCGCGCGCGTGATCCTAGCACGATCCTTCGCCCACCGTCGGCGTTAGCATGTGTCTAAACAGCAGCAGGCACTCCTCCTCCTCCTCCTCTTACTCTTCCTCCTCTTTTCCTCCTTCCAGCCTCCTCTGCTGTGTGTGTGTGTGTTGGGGGGGTCTCCTCGTTACTCGGGGACGCGAGAAGGGGGAAAAAAAGCGCTCCCTCCTTGCCGCGCGCACACACACGCACGCACGCACGCACGCGCACAGCCTGGCTAGCTTGTCAGTCGTGCAGCAGAAGAGCTGAAAAGCAGCAGCGTCTTCTTTCAGCAGTTTAGAGGAGGCGTGGAGGAGGGGTCGGGGTGGTGGGGCAGGCAGAGCACGAGCTTAAAAAAAGTGATGCGTCTGCGAAATGGCGTGGAGGGAAAAGGGAGAGGGAGGGAGGGATACAGCTGCTCAGAGAGAGGGAGAGAGAGGGAGGGAGAGAGGGAAGGTGGGGGAGGGAGAACTGATGCATTGCAGTAGAGAGGGATGGGATGCTCGTTGTACAGCTACAGTGCAGTGGGCTGACACCGTGGGGATGCAGCCGTGTGCATAAGCTGTAATAGCCATATATACAACGGACAGGCTTAAAATATGGGGGTGCATATATTTATACACTCGTCATACACACACACGCCTGATGCATCTAATAAATACAGGGCTGAAATGTTTTACACATAATTGCAATAATGTTTCGGAAACGTGGCTGCATATGGATCATGGTAAATGGTCCAGTCCATGCCAGTACTGAAGTCAGAAGTGTGTGTCCCCCATCCTCAGGACCTCAGGACCAGTGGTCACAGGATGCTGCCCTCATGGCCCTGCCTCACAGGACGCTGCCCTCATGGCACGGCCCCACAGGACACTGCCCTCAGGGTGCTGCACACAGGACACTGCACACAGGACGCTGCACACAGGACGCTGCACACAGGACGCTGACCACAGGACATTCCACACAAGACACTGCACACAGGACACTGCCCACAAGACACTGCCCACAGGACGCTGTCCATAGGACATTGTCCACAGGATGCTGCACACAGGACGCTGCCCTCAGGACGCTGCACACAGGACGCTGCACACAAGATGCTGCCCACAGGACACTGCACACCAGACGCTGACCACAGGACATGGCCCTCAGGACTCTGCTGGCTGGACAGTTTTGGTTGTTGGATGATTCTCAGTCCTAGGAAGGTATCTAAAGGAGTCTAATCCTGAAAGCGTCCAGGGGAAACCTCTAGAAGACTCTTCAACACTGTCCTGGTACAGCCTCGAGAGTCTTTATCATTCAGGAAACAGCTTCATCAAAGTTTGAGCAAAACCTCTAGAGAAGTCTTCAAGAGTGTCCTAGGAAGGTATCTGAAGGAGTCTTCATCAGTTTTCCTGAAAAGCCTCTGTAGAAGCCTTGAGAGTGCCTTGAAAGCCCCCAGTAAAGCCAGCGGAGTGTCTCAGAGAAGCATCTGCCTCAGTCGTCATCAGTGTCCTGGGATCAGTGTCCTGGAAAACCTTCTAGAAGCATCTTCAGAGTGTCTTGAAAGGCTCTAGAAGCGTCTTCTTCCCCCTCCCCAGCTTTTAGGCTCCTGTCTCCGCACAGCCAGAGACACAAAGCCTTCAGAGATAAACGTCTACCTCCAGACAGTGCCTGATCTCCAGTGACACTGAAATCGAGTCAAACCTACCCACCAAGTTTCATCCCTGCCGGTTGATTCCTTCTGGGTGCAGCTCTGCTTTCGATGATGTGTGTATTTCTTCCATCATCAACATTCCATATAACACTCAGAAGGTTCACTGGTGGTTTAGATAGTCAATAAAGTGTCTATATGTGTGTTCTAGACATGGAGAACCCTGGTTCCCATCACCACCACTGTACAGCATTATATTAGATCACTGTCCAATGAAAGACATGTATCTCCATTTTTTTGTCCATTTTTACTTTTATGCATCTTTTGAACACAGCAGCTGCTGTTTACACTGTCAGCAAATGTCATGATGAATGGACCAGCAGAAATGGCCCAAAATCGCTGGGAAAGACGTCTGGTTCCATTGACTTCCATTCAAATTAAATGAGGTTTTTGCCCTCTCCTGTAAAGCTGCCATTTTGGAGATACCGGCTTTTCTTTGGACAGCGATGCTGTGTGGATTTCCCTTTTATCCTCACTGCACAACAAATGAATCACTGGATCACTAGATCACTCTCTCAAACACGGACTTATTTAGAAAAGTGGGTGGAGTTCCCCTTCAGCAGTGGTGGAAATGAAGGCTGACCCTGAGACTCTACCTACATGACCTGCTTCTGTTGGGCTTGTGGGGTGCATTAAAGAAGGTGGATCATTCTGGAACGTGCTGCCTTGGAGGTGGGAAAGTCGAGGCCAGTTAATCTGCCATGTGAGGCCTGCCGGATCAATCCCTGTCTCGCTGCTCGGCTCGCTCACTCAGACTAAAATTAGTTTTTCATTCTGCACATTCGTCAATACACGCCGGAGCTGCTGCAGCGGAGCAGAAGCTGGAGGGATATATTTCATGCAGACTCGGATAGAGCGAGTCATGTGCACCGGCGCTCATTACGCAGATGTGTCTAACACGGTGATACGCTTATAAACTGATATTAATGCTAACAGGGCAGTATTACTGTATATCTGCAGGCAATGTGAGCATTACTAATATTACTGAGTGGACGTCTTATGACCATACGGATAGTGTTTCTCTGGAATATCCGGCCTTCTGTTTGGGTCATTAGGGGGAATTCTATGAATTGTTTCAAAATTCCTGCATAATTAAACAGTAAAGTCCTTCAAAGTGGGTTCGGTGTGAAACGCTCCGTTCTAGATACAGTCAGATCTGTTCCCAGTGGTGGTGAAGGTAACCAGACGTCCCCTCTAAAAGCTCCCTCACAGAAAGTTCCTACATGAGGTGGTTCTGAATACGCTGCCTGATGTCTGAGACGCTGTTTATGATAGTGTGGAGAAGATTTCAGCCTTAAACTCCATTCATGGTGGAGGGATACATGCTGCAGGGCGCTGTGAGGTCAAATAGTCCCCCAAAGAAACTTAGTATTTCCAGGTTTTCCAGATTTTCCATCACCAACATTCCATATACACTCAGAAGACACGTGTAGGTTCTTTCCTGTAAATGGGATTTTATGCACTATAATATTATAGAGTTATAGACCACTGTTTACAACAGACATGTGACAGACCCCTAATATACAGTATGATATATACCATATACGTCATATATGAGTCTGTGCACTGTTGTACACTATTAGACTCCAGTAGTGTTGTACACAGTCTACAGTGCTGTGCATTACAGTATGCAGCATGTAGCTTAATAATGGTCACATTAATAATCATTTATGTATATGATGAAATAAGATGTACAGTATGTACATATACAGGATCTATAATCCCTCATACTGCTGTTGCTTTATCTGTACTGTCAGTGTCTACTGGAGGTGGTGAGATGTTTGAACAGGACTGGATGGAAAATACAGGTTCACTGCTAGAACAGCACAGCAACACTAGAACACCGTGTGCTCAGGATGGGTGCAGGTGCTACATCTGACCAGCAAAGGGCGCTGTTTCCACGTTACTGTGGTCACCCACAGTTATAGAGCTTTTCATCTCTGCAGAAAGCAGGACACTGTCAGAGTCTGCTCTCTCCAGGTGTCCTGTGGGCAGCGTCCTGTGGAGCAGCGTCCTGTGGGCAGCGTCCTGTGGGCAGTGTCCTGTGGGGCAGCGTCCTGTGTCCACTGATGAAGGACTAGAGGATGACCAACACTGCACTGTGCAGCAGCAGATGAGCTATCGTCTCTGACTGTCCATCTACAAGGTGGAGCAGCAAGGTAGGAGTGTCTAATAGAGTGGACAGTGAGTGGACACAGTGTCTAAACACTGCAGCAGCACTGCTGTGTCTGATCCACTCACACCAGCACCACACACACTAACACACCACCACCACGTCAGTGTCACTGCAGTGCTGAGAATGATCCACCACCCACATAGTACCTGCTCTGTGGTGGTCCTGTGGGGGTCCTGACCATTGAAGAACAGGGTAATACAGAACACAGAGAAACAGATGGACTACAGTCTGGACCTGTACAACTACAACTTAACGTTTATTCCATTTAGCTCCACGACCATACCGGACAGTATGGTCGTGGAGCTAAATGGAATAAACGTTAAATGAATATAAATTATGTACAATATAAACATAAAATTGAGTAAGTGATGTGATATATGAACATTTGGTGAGTTTTTAAAGTGTATTTTTAGGCCTGTTGTATTTATCCATAAATACGATGCGCTGTACGGCACTCACACGTCATTTCCGGTATCAACATGGAGGACGGTGCAGTGCTGGTGGAGCGAGCTCCGGTAAAAGTCTCTTTATTTCGTCTTTTTGAGGCGTTTTTTCGGGGTTTGCGTGTTGTATTTACCTTGATATATATCGGACATGTCTCTGAGTAGACAGACTGAGAGCGGCTTGTAAAGCGACGGAAGGCCCGTATAGCACAACTGGAAAAGCTGCCGATTCATTCTGATGCTCCGTCATGCCGCTACGCTAAGCTAGGCTAATGCTAGGCTAAGCTAGTTAGCATGTTTACTGACATTGTGGACGTTTCTGGCTGTGTCAGGTGAGAAACAGCGCGAGGGTTTGGCTCGAATAAGTCTGCCTTTTGTTGGAGTGTCATTTATTAGCTGGTTTGGCTTTAACATGCATGAAACGGTGAATTGTTTTGGAGGAGTTTAGCCGGCTCGCTAACTAGCTAATGTTTAGCCTCAGATGCTCGTAGGAGAAAGGGACGTTGCTTTAACGGGGATCTCCACCGACCTTTCATATTCCCTGCGTAATTAAACAGTTAAGATGTAAACCGAGTCGTTCAGAGTGGTTTTGTGTGAAACGCTCCAGTCAGATCTGTTCACAGTGGTGGTGAAGGTAACCAGACGTCCCCCTCTAAAAGCTCCCTCACAGAAAGTTCCTACATGAGGTGGTTCTGAATACGCTGCCTGATGTCTGAGACGCTGTTTATGATAGTGTGGAGAAGATTTCAGCCTTAAACTCCATTCATGGTGGAGGGATACATGCTGCAGGGCGCTGGGAGGTCAAATAGTCCCCCAAAGAAACTTAGTATTTCCAGGTTTTCCAGATTTCATCATCAACATTCCATATACACTCAGAAGACACGTGTAGGTTCACTGGTGGTTTAGATAGTCAGTAAAGTGTCTATATGTGTGTTCTAGACATGGAGAACCCTGGTTCCCATCACCACCACTCTGAAGAACATCAGAACCGTTTTACTCCAGACCTCTCTGTTTACATCTCGAACACAGTTTTAGAGATCTCTGCAGTGTAATTGGATTTCCTGCTTAGATTATATAATAATAATAATAATAATAATAATAATAATAATAATAATAATAATTAATAGCATAGTAAGAATCATATTGCTTGTATATCATGTGTACTGTGTTGAGCGTATATTGTACGGTCTCTGTATGTAGTGTGTGTATATGTGGAGTCGTTGTGTATACTGTGGACTGTCAGTCAGTTATGTGTATATTGGTCCAGCACTACAGAGACACGAACTGCCGGAACCAGATTCCTTGTGTGTCCACATTCTTGGCCAATAAACCTGATTCTGATCCTGAAAGAAATGAACTGTGTTTATAGAACAAGATAATCATATTCAAAAGCACCTTAAGGGTGTTCTAGAACTGCAGGGGAACGTCTTGGTCCATCCAGCGTCTGTCAGTGTGTAAGCTGATGTTCGTTAGGCTCGTTTTGGGCTTTAAAATTGTAGAACTCAAATATGAGAAATGGTAGTTCTGCTCAGTGAGCTGCCAAGTGTGGGAAGATTAACTGATGGTCATCATTACCCAGCTGGTTCCTGACAGTTCCTGATCGAGTTGTGGTCCTTTTACCAATACCACTGAACTCTGACACATTAATAATAATAATAATAATAATAATAATAATAATAATGTCATATCACCACTATTCACAACATCAGCGAGTCACTTTATAATAACACACACACACACACACATATATATATATATATATATATATATAATCTGTATATCTGTGTATTCTGTGTTTTGTGTATTATGTGTATATGTAATATATCTCTTTAACTGAGTATGTGTAGTTATGTATGTATATTAATGCTGCCCTGCTGGAGAGTACTCACCTTGAGACTCACCACAAGCGTTTCAGTGTCCTGACATGGGCAAATGACAAACCTGAAGCGTGAAGCTCAGGTCATGCTGTCTTTCCCCAGTCGGTCACAGTTAACGAGCACTCTAAAGATAACGCCTGTACCGTGCGCTTCTTTACAGGAGGATGTGCCGGCTGTGCTCAGTTCACGGCCCCAGACCAGCTTGTCTTTCTTGGCCCCAGAACCTGAAGATCTGGAGGACCTCTACAGCAGATACAAGGTTGAGTCTCCTCTGTGGATCTGCTGGCTGTTACTGCTCATATCTTCAGATAAATTGATTTATTGTTTTTTGAGGTTTTGTTTGTGCTGAATGTGCCGGATGTTTAGACGACGCTGGGTCACTGCTCTGGAATATCTTTATTTGTTTTGCTGCATTTATTCCCATGTAGAAATGTAATGCTAAATGTTTGGCATCCAGGATACACTATATCACCAGAAGTATTCACTCGTCTGTCTTCACACACATACGAACTTGAGCTACATCCCATTCTTACTCCATAGGGTCTAATACGATGTTCCACCTTTTACAGCTGTAACAGCTACAACTCTTCTGGGAATTCTTTCCACAAGGGTTAGGAATGTGTTTATGGGAATTTCTGACCATTCTTCCAGAAGCGTGTTTGTGAGGTCAGACACTGATGTTGGACGAGAAGGCCTGGCTCGCAGTCTCCGCTCTAATTCATCCCAAAGGTGTTCTGTCGGGTTGAGGTCAGGACTCTGTGCAGGCCAGTCCAGTTCTTCCACACCAAACTCGCTCATCCATGTCTTTATGGACCTTGCTGTGTGTGTCCACACCATAATCCCCCCTCCACCAAACTTTACACTCGGCACAATGCAGTCAGACATAGTCAGACAAGTACATATACACCTGTGGCCATGGAAGTGATTGGAGCATCTGAGTTCAATGATTTGGATGGGGGAGTGAATACTTTTGCCGATATAGTGTATCTGCATAAAGAGTGTAGGCTATGGGCTTCGGCCACAATTCCCGTACTGCGGCTCTGTAGACTGAGCTCTGTCCATGTTGTGTGTGTGCTGTAGAAGTTGCAGCAGGAGCTGGAGTTCCTGGAGGTGCAGGAGGAGTACATTAAAGATGAGCAGAAGAACCTGAAGAAGGAGTTCCTCCATGCTCAGGAGGAGGTGAAGAGGATACAGAGCATCCCTCTGGTCATCGGCCAGTTCCTGGAGGCGGTGGACCAGAACACCGCCATTGTGGGCTCCACCACAGGTAGATATGCTGAACCACAACCCACCGAGTTAAAGGAGACGGAAGGGATGAATAAACCGCTCCGCAGTCCACGCAGCCTGCTTTCTGTGCTGTCACAACTCATTTACATATGTCCACCTGTTCAGCCTATAGCACATTAGCACCGCCCACGCGCACTAAAGGTGTGATTCAGTTCTATAAGAAACATTCAGTGCGTCATCAATTCTCAAAATTCAGCTGGATTATTTTGGTTTAATTTAAAACGGCCTGAATACACTTGAGCTCTGCCTCTCTTTGGTGGTCTCATCTTCATGTCTGTCTTTATATGATTTAAAATTAATTAATAATAGTCAATTAAAGATGATTAATATTTATTAATAGCTGTTTCTGTCCGGTAGTGCGCTACATGCACGCTGTAATCCTGGTGTAATTGGGTTTCTGCATTTAACTGATTGTTCATCCATGTAAACAGCACACTCCGATTTCTTAGATCGGATTGGGGCAGGGAAATCCGATACACAGAGCTGGATTTTGGCAGAGTAATTGGGTTTCTTGGTGTGTGTAAACTCATGCTTGGATTTCTCAGTCTGTGGTACCAGATATAAACGAACGTTGTTTAACAGAGCAACCGTGAGATGGCAGATGACCAGTTTTGGAGCGACGGTAAAACCGAGCGCATGCTCGACGAAATGAAGAATTTAAATCCTCTTAATTTTTTGGATGTATATGTTTTTTTATTATTAAGTTTTATTTAAAGCTGTGACGCAGAGTTCGGTTGCAAAGCAGAAATCCGATTACTGCCTGGCTGGTATAGACCTGAAGTTTCCCGTTATCCGAATACCCAAGTGATGTGACTAGACCGCTGTAATCAGGGGTGTTTACGCTGTTACAGAAAAGACATTACAACACACTCATTCTATATCAGTGGGTCACTAATTAAACACGTCACATGACATATAAAAGATTTGTGATGCACCAAACTGAAACTTTTTGGTCGAAGACGAATGTGAACAAAATGAAACGCTTGGCCGAAGGCGGAACGTCGAACACGTTTTTTCAACACGCTGAAGCCGTCCCAGCGGACGCACCGAAGCCATCCCCGCCGTCCCTAATAGGACTTAAATATACTAGCAATAAAAACAAAGATCCCAGCCGCATCACCGAGAGCGTCTCCGGGTCTGTGTTTCTTTACGGAGGATGAGAGTGAGAGGGTTAGAGCCGAGAAGCCGCTGTCTGTCTGTCTCGCTGTAGCGGCTCTGTTCTGGTCTTTGCTCTGTCTGGAGCTCCGTCTGGCTCGAATGCTTGAAGCTGAGTAAGAGCTGGGAGACGCCGGTGTGCTCCTGTGTGACTCACGGCAGAAAACTACCCTGTTATCCGTCTACCCTGTTACAAATGAGTCGGCCTTTTCACTCAATTGCCCGCACAGCACATGGGGTGTGTTGTGGTTGTTTTTTGTGGGTCTTTTTTTTTTTTTTTTTTTTTTTTTATTATTATTATTTAATAATTTTGGTTTCTGAACATTCGGTACATCCCTATAAACTAGTATGACAGTAATCCAAAACTGAAGTGCCACCTTAACATCAAGGCTCTGAAACGGTGCCAGTTCATGTTTACTCGGTGTTCAGTATGGAGTTTCACGGGATGCAGGGGAAAGTTATCCGGGCTTTCTTTTGCTAGCACCGTTGTCCACTGTCCAAGTCTTTGCTGACCGTGTTCTGTTTCAGGCTCCAACTACTACGTGCGGATCCTGAGCACTATAGACAGAGAGCTACTGAAGCCCAACGCCTCGGTGGCTCTGCATAAGCACAGCAATGCTCTGGTGGACGTTCTGCCTCCGGAGGCGGACAGCAGCATCATGATGCTCTCCTCAGGTAAACACGCATGCGGCCGCTTACATACCATAAGAGACAGGTGAATCTGACCTGATCAGTGAGCACCTGCCTTTCTGCACCTCACAGGTAAAACTAAAGAGCTGCTGATGATGATCATGTGATGCTTGTTTGTTTGGTCTCACAGATCAGAAGCCAGATGTGATGTATGCGGATATTGGTGGGATGGACATACAGAAGCAGGAGGTGCGGGAGGCCGTGGAGCTGCCCCTCACACACTTCGAGCTCTATAAACAGGTGCGTACGGTGTGTGAGCACAGTACATGCTGCCGTGGCTGTTTTCTGGCGGTGAACATGTAAACAGAGACACTAACGCAGGCGCGTGTTTACGCATGTGTAGGTCACTGTAATGTTCCTCTTACTGGACGGAACCATCCGTCCTCTACAGCTTACACCGGGTTCTTTTAGGATAGGGTTTAAGGTTCTACTGCTGGTTTTGTAAAGCTCGAAATGACCTTAAGGCTCCTGAACGTCAGATATTAGATCTGCAGGTACTGACCTTCTGCACACCTTCAGTACAGTACAGGAACCGTGGAGAGACTCTGCTTCTAAATTATGGAGCTGAGGATTAAGGGCTAGAAACGGATTTTAGCCCAGTGATCAGGATTCTCGGCACATTCTCAGTTTTTAATTTGGACTTCTTAGTCTGCACATGTGCTAAAACAGACCACGGTACCAAAAATAAACAAGATGGCAGCAGAACACGTCTAGAGCGGCGCGAAGACCAAGTCCATGCTCGACGAAGTGAAGGGTTTAAGTGTTCTTCCTCTTCCAGACCATAGTTTGAGTTGTAGGTCACGTCCACGTCACATCTTATTCAGTGTGGCTGCGAAGCAGAAATCTGATTACTGCCTGACTTGTGTAGACCTGGAGTTTCCCGTGATCTGATTAGCCAAGTGCACATAAGCACATTGATTGGATTACAGGCGGAATCTGATTTTACTGCAGTTATCAGATTATTCAGTGTATGTTATGCTTTCACTGTTAACATCTGTCTGTGGAGCACTTTGAACTGCCGTCGGTATGAAAAGTGCCCTATAAATAAGGAGAAGGAGGATTATTATTATTATTATTATTATTATTATTATTATTAAAGTGATAACTTGCTTCACAAGCAGGGTTTCCATTCAAACCCAAATTTTAACCAAATCACTAAAGTCTAGGCAGGGTGTTGGGGAAAGTTATTGACCTGGGGCAGATACTGATTTTCACGTTGGACCACATGGGGGCGCCAGTCACTGGGGTCTTATAAACTGTGGGCTCAGCCGGAATTGGCGGCTGGAGCACCGGCGAGAAACGGTGGTGCTTGGAACACTGCACGTCAGACTCTTCCAGAGAGAGGTTGGCTCCCTCCTCGGGTCTCGCGCTCTCTCTTCTTTCCTGTGGACATCCTTCCATCAACATATGTAACCTGAATGCTATTATGAACACAGCTTGAGCTGGCCGACCACGGGCTCATGGACTGAGCTGCACCTCCTGGCCTTGTGACACTGGGTTTTGTGGGTGCCGGCGGATGTGACGGTGTTTGACGTGAGTCAGTGGAGGCATTATTGGTATTATTTTGCAGATGTGTACATGGAAGTTATCAGAGGTCGGCTTTGGCCCACGGTTCCCGTATCGGTGCCTCCCTGGTCTGGCCAGTACGTCTAACAAAACACCTGAATGGATCCAAAGAGAAGCTTGTTTAGTCCTGTTTGGTTGGAGGTACACTACCAGTCAAAAGTTTAGGTACACCCCTCTAAACTGATGTAGCTGGTGATCTTAAAGACTCTACAGTCGTACACTGAACAGCTCCAACTGATGAGAGTCTGAACCATTACATACCCTGATACCCCACATACCCTCTTGATGTACCACAGTATGATATTTCTCCATATCTCCACCTCTAATATATATTTAGTGGTGTAAAACTTTGATCTCTTTTTCTGCACAGTGTAAAAGCTCTAGTTCTCCTTTCAGTTTAGTGAATATTCATGAGGGACCGACCAATAGAATTGCTCCAAAACTGCTTAGTAATAAACCTTGTTCTATCAGCTCCACTGCAGGTTAAGAAAGCTGGTTCATCCTCCTGTAAAGGTCCATTCTGGAGGGTTTTAAGGTGGACTGTAGAATTCCATGAGTGCTAGTTTATAGTTTGGTGTCTTCACTTTTATTCTA
The DNA here is from genome assembly GCA_034552555.1 of Semaprochilodus insignis. NCBI lineage: Eukaryota > Metazoa > Chordata > Actinopteri > Characiformes > Prochilodontidae > Semaprochilodus > Semaprochilodus insignis. Next base: position 24,295,926 of record CM067497.1, read on the forward strand.
CAGTAAAGCTTTAAGATAAACAGAAGGAGAACTGGCTATGAGGAGCCGGGTCTGAACTTTGACTGGTCGTGTAGTTTCCACAATGAAACGTGAGAGATGAACTGTGCTGATGTTTTAGAGAGTGTGTCTCTCTGTTGGAGTGTTTCACGTGATGCTGCCGGAGCACCAAACTTGGGGGGAAAACCAAGATGTTAGGATCTGTGTAATGGAAACGTGTCCCAGTACCGACCAGTTAGCAGCTTATTAAACACGTTGTCTTCATGTTTGATTCCAGATTGGTATTGACCCTCCCAGGGGGGTGCTGATGTACGGCCCACCCGGCTGCGGGAAGACTATGCTGGCCAAAGCTGTGGCTCATCACACTACAGGTAATCTGAGCGGTCACTGCCACCACCTGCTTTTTTAGGCATGTTGTATTTCACTGATTTATTATTCTTTCTAAAGTGGTTTTTGTATGATAGATGAGAACTCTAAAAAGGATTTAAAAATATATATGTGTTTTTCAGTGTATATTTTTCTTTCTTTGTTATTTATTTTTAATTATTTCATTTTTGTATTTTAAAAAAATACACACACACACACACACACACATATATGTACATATGTATGTATGTATATATATATGTATGTATGTATGTGTGTGTGTGTGTGTGTGTATTTTGTACTTGTAATGTTACATATACAGAAGTTCCCTGTGAAGCCGTATACATGTTAAATAAATAATTAAATAAAAGTGGACTACGTCGGGAGTTAGATGGGAAGTCTGTGCTGCCCAATCAGGACATGCCCTGCAGTTCCTCTCGGAGGCTCGGTGTTGTATTGAGGACCATGGTTTGTGTTTAACGTTGTGTAATTCCCTCGTCTCTTCCCAGCGGCCTTTATCCGTGTGGTGGGCTCCGAGTTTGTCCAGAAGTATCTCGGTGAAGGCCCCCGAATGGTGCGAGACGTGTTCAGGTTGGCCAAAGAGAACGCCCCGGCCATCATCTTCATCGACGAGATCGACGCCATCGCTACCAAGCGTTTTGATGCACAGACCGGAGGTACCTGGTCTTGTGTACATTCACAGTCCATGCCTTATCCAGTTACGGCTGGTATTGGTGCTGGTGGAGGGGGTACACGCTGATGGGAGCGGTTCAGTCACAGGGGTGTAGATTCCAGTTTCAACCCACATATAGATTTACTCTAATAGGCCGGGCTGCCCTTTTTAAATGCTCCAAGGGTAGAAAATTCTATTTTAATAACATGAGTGGAATAAATAACCACGGTGAAAATAAGAGGCAGCTCGGTGACCATGAGTCATACATAATGAGTTCAGTCATCTGCTTCACATATGTGACTCATATCACTGCAACAGTCATCAGCCGTAATCAGAACTTGGCTGGTTGCTGATCATGCGTGTGGAGCAGAACTGATGTTGCCCAGTTCCAGTCACATGTCTGATTTCCTCCCCAAGTTCAGTAGATCAGCCTAGTAATCCATGATGGCCTTGTTTGGGTGCTGTTCGACAGTGTTTGGGTTCTACTGTAATGGATTTAGATGCTCCAGTTTTGTCTCCACAATATTGTCCTCATACTGTACCACTGTCTAAAACACTGTTAGAGCGCCTGTGTCTTTAAGCCCCGCCTCCTGATGAGCCCAGTGTGCTCTGATTGGTTAGCTAGCCCACTCTGTTCTGATTTGTCAACAGCCAGAGCGACATCCTGCTACAAACTTCTGCCTGCACGCCGCTGTGGCCGTTCTTACAACGGTGTCGGTTTCATTTTGATCCAGAGTCGGATCCTGAGAGTCCAGTAGAACAAGCTGGTAGATCCACCTTCACCAGCCGGGCTGGAGCGGACTGGTTTCAGAGCGGGCGGTGTTTACTGGCGTAGCTCTCTGTGTGTTGTGTGAGGGCGTGCTGAGCTTGCTGGTAGGCGGGCAGTTAGGACTGTGGTACGAGATGATGTAACTGTGTAACGGAAAAGAGATGGAATATCAATGGGGCATTTCGGGCAGCTGGGAAAAGTGGTTTCTCTGGGAGAGTGGTTCTGCCTGTGGCGTGTATTTGGGCTTTAGAACCATGCAGAACGTTTACTTGCACAAAGCCACCGTAGCACACTAAAGGAAAGAGGAAAAGCAGAGCAGGTCCTCTTTAAACTCTTCCGGAAATGGCCGGGAAGCACTTGTACATTTTAAGATTTTATTCCATCTTATTGATTGATTGATTGATTGATTGATTGATGGATGGGTATATATTTTCCTCCCCAGCTGACCGAGAGGTGCAGAGGATCCTGCTTGAGCTCCTGAACCAGATGGACGGTTTTGACCAGAACGTGAATGTGAAGGTGGGTTCTAACCGTTGGAGTGAGAACACTGTCAATATCCACTTTAAGCTCAGAGGTCATACAAGGTGTGGACACTCGAGCGGACACTCAGTTGGACGCTTGGCCTCGACAGACAGATTCCTTCTGACCCGAATGGTGTTTTTCTCCCTCTTGCGGATGTGTTAGAGGGAGGATTGTGGCTGGTTACATACCAGTTTGAGCAGCTGCCGGTTTTGTGGGGACGCAGTTCTCCTTCTTCCATAGCCAGGCATAAGGCTGTGCTCACAATAGGCGTGTCAGGATTGTGACTGTTAACCATCATAAATATTTTTATTTGCTATGAATATTCCAGGTGAAGTCACCTGTTCTGGAAGTCTACATACAGCTAGCATTAGCTACCAGATGGGGGAATTGCTTTGTCACTAGCTTAGCTGAGGTTTGAACCTGAATGCTGCATCATAAATGCCCCACATCTGCCACTAGATGGGGCAGTTTAGCAGGTTTAGTTGAGGTTTAAGGTGAGATCATTGTAATTGAAGCTCGTCTTCAGTTCAGGTGTGTTAATATTCTATACCTATAGGACCAAATACCTTCCACCATATGGATTTGTGGGCTGCGTTCTGCTGCTGAGTTCTGTATGAGTTGTAGAGGATGGATTGTTTCTTAGTAAGCCCAGTAAGAGGCCCAGTACGGTGATCGACTCTGCTGTAAGAGGCCCAGTACGGTGATCGACTCTGCTGTAAGAGGCCCAGTACGGTGATCGGCTCTGCTGTAGGAGGACCAGTACGGTGATCGACTCTGCTGTAGGAGGACCAGTACGGTGATCGACTCTGCTGTAGGAGGACCAGTACGGTGATCGACTCTGCTGTAGGAGGACCAGTACGGTGATCGACTCTGCTGTAGGAGGACCAGTACGGTGATCGACTCTGCTGTAGGAGGGCTATTACGGTGATTGACTCTACTGTAAGAGGACCAGTACGGCGATCGACTCTGCCGTGAGAGGAGCGTTACAGCGATCGACTCTGCCGTGAGAGGAGCGTTACAGCGATCCACTCTGCCGTAGCAAACACATGAACAAGTTTCTCTGCATCGCTTTGTATCTCTGCAGTCTTAATTAGACAGACTGTATTTTCAATATTATTTTCTTTCACCCAACAAAAGTAGTTCCAGCAGATTTGTGTAAGGTGACTATTGTCGCTCAGCAGCCTGCGGTCGGCAGAGGGATTCGCCTAGGGTGAAAACCTGTTGTTGTCAGGGATAATGAGACTTTCCAATCTGATCGTGGGGTCAGTACTGCTGTATGATCTCCAATAATGACATCAAAACGACCTCAGAGTCCCCTGTGACCTAAACCGTACCTGGACTGGTTTCTGGATGTAGGCCACATCAATGTTCAGACACTCTTACATCAAAGAATTGGTCCATTGGTCCAGATTTGGTGGATGCCTTCCCTGGCACAATTCCGAGGAGAATTCCCTGTAGACTGGGATTTTAGCCACTGCTGGTAGACCCGTATGACCGTACGCTTCCACACACCTGCAGATTCAGCTACTTCCTTCCCACTATGGTCTTTGGCACACCCAAATGCAGTCACTCCTTTTAGCCAATCATTAACATCTGCTCTGGAGCCATTTTCCACACATGGAACGAGACATTCCCTGCACCGTACCACCTCTTCCCAATCTATGGATCCCGTCACTCACACCCCACAGGGATTTATAGCCCCATCATCCTCGTACAGCGCCATCTGCAGGAGTCTGAAGGTACTACCACCTTAAACCCACAAGGGGACTTGTGTTTTGTCCGGGGTGCTTACATCATAACGTCTCTGAACAGACAGTAGAAGCTGCCAGCTGATCTCAATAACACCTTTAATAAGTGCAGCGAACAACAACCACCTTGAGTTTGTCCTCGCTCCCCAGGTAATACAGAAGGAGCTAATTAGGTTGTGCAATTTGGGTCAGTATAATGCAGCACAGACGGCACTAAAATGGTCTTCAATTAATCGGGTCATGCAAGTTCCTGTAGAGGGTTTATAGAGCAGCCTGTTTCAAAGCTCCGCCCACACGGCATTTCGGCAGAGTTCCGATCTGGGCTTTGTGAAATCTGGGTATTGTCGGGGGAATTGTCCAAGCATTGTGGTGCTATAGTGCTGTGGTTTGGGGTCGCGCCAACGTAAGTCCTGAATGCTTCATGGTTACATGGTTCACGTAGACTTCAGATGGTTCCAGGAAGTTCAGCGGGTAGGCTGAACGGATAAACCTAACGAGAGAGAGAGAACTGGGAATTCTGGTCATTAGTAGTCAGTAATGCCTTTATCTAGATCCTACATTCAGTCCAGGTTACGGTTCTGTTCGGTGTTTGGAGTCTAAGATCTGCTTTAAATCATATTAACAGCGCCGTAATACCAACAGAGCTAGCTATCTCCCTTATTATACCGTTGGCTCGTACTCCAGAATGGAGGTCCACAGTTCACCTCCTCCACCCACCACTCCACTCCACCATCACCCGCCATGTTATAGTCAGTGTTTTATCTCCCCCTGCAGAACCACAGTTAGAGGACTGTCTCTCTCCACAGGGCTGGATTAGACGGCGTTAAGTAAAGGAGGTTCACAGTTAACGTGGCTAATGCTATGTATGGCTAACCTTATCCAGTATGCTAGCCCAGTATCTGTTAGCATTCCCTAAATCTACCAGTCTAGTGGGGGATAGTCCACTAACATGCTGTAATGCACACGGTAAGCTGATTTAGACGTGCTGGTTATATACAGTCTGGCTATTTAAACCTCTTAGTTCCTCACAGTCCATCACGAACGTTCTACTCTGCTGCTCCTCTACTGAGCTGCTGTCATCTGCTGCTAACGTCCGGGAACTGCCAAGAGGTTCCACCACCCGCCATTGGTGGAACAACATGGTCCATTGGGATGAGTGGAGATGACGCGGCTCTGGGTACATCTGAAGAGACTGGTTTGTGTGGGCGGGGCTGTGGATAGGATCTGATTGGTTTACTCCTTATAGTCCCGCCCAACTGAGAAATGACAGCACGTTTGATGGTGGAGCTTTAAAGCAGCGAGCATTCATTAAAATAATGGGAGAATGGAGAAGAGCTTTTGGGATCTACTGATCTACTGCTAAACCTGAACTAGCGAACGATGATCAAAACTAGGTTTGCATTTCCTGAAGGGAGTACAGAGTGCTTGAAAAGAGGAGAGTGTAAGGCGGATGTGTCTGAAAGTGAGAGAGAGAAGAGGTGATCTGCTGAGTGTCCTGTTCTGACAGTGCGAATGGCATTTTCACTCCCACCTACCCTGAAAAATCCACTGCTGTCTTAAATTCACTGCCTCTTTAAATCCAGTGCCACCAAAAATTCACTGATGCCTTAAATCACTACTTTGCTTACACTGATACCTTAAATCTCACACTACCTTAAATCCACTGCCACCATGGATTCACTGCTAACCTGAATGTATTGCTACATTTAAATCCATAGATGCCTTGAATCTCGTTACTTTAAATCCAGTGCTACCTTACATTCACTGCTACCTTAAATCCGCCTCCCTGCCAAATCCAGAGATACTTTTAAATCTCCTGCTTCCTTAAATCCAGTGCTACCTTAAATTGAAATTCCAGTGAAATTGGATTTTTTTTTATCTAATTTTTTTCTTAAGTTCGTTCCTACGGGGGAAATTTTAAATATTACTAAAATATTACTATTGAAATTTTAACATCTTTGTTTTTTCTCTGCAGGTCATCATGGCCACCAACAGGGCAGATACCCTGGACCCCGCTCTGCTGCGTCCCGGCCGGCTGGACCGAAAGATCGAGTTCCCCTTGCCCGACCGCCGGCAGAAACGCCTCATCTTCTCCACCATCACCAGCAAGATGAACCTGTCTGAGGAGGTGGACCTGGAGGACTGTATCCTCACCAGTGTTCTCTAAGCAGATCCAGGCTTTGTAGGATAAGATTCACTTGGACTCTTTAAAGGAGCAATATGTAAAATCACGCATGTAGAATCTTTTCAGATTTCACATTCCAGAAACGAGAAGAATTGGCAACAGTCTGAAGTAGGAACTGTTGTGACAGTATGTCAGACACCTACGTATGTCATTGCGGAGATATAAACTGAAGTTAGCATGCTAACCAGCTAGCCTCAGCCCATTCACTCTTGTAATGCCTAAATCCTACCTAGAGAGACGATACGGAGTCAAGTCTGCCCTTAGTCTCCACATGAGCGGATGAAGAAGCACATTCTCAGCAGTAAATACACTTTAAAACAGCGTACGTCACAAAACAGCTACGTTAACGCTGGCGCTGCTTTCCACCGCTGGAGACGCTCCTGGTGAGTAAAGGGATTAAGTTTGATACTGAACTCCCAACGACTAGTCAGATTGGTAGGCAAACGAGGGAGAAGTGAAAGTGGAAGGTGGGACTACGTTGAGTATGAATTTGACAGATGGCTTCATCTTACATATTGTTCCTTTAAGTCTGCAGGACATCTACAACACGGATACCCTGCGTGCTGTACATGCAGAATGTGTGTGTGTGTGTGTGTGTGGCGTGTTTGTGTGTATTGTTTTTGTTGTCCTTAACCCGAGTACAGACGTTGCCAGGCCGGACAAGATTTCTGGAGCGGATATTAACTCCATCTGCCAAGAGGTGAGTGGGAGGAGCGGGAGCAGCTCCCGTTTCTGACCTGAGCTGCTGATCCCGGTGTGGTGTCGGGTTGTCTCGGTGAACGGTCAGCCTCAGTCGGGCGTCTCCTGTTTCACTCTGGTGTCCGTGTGTGTGTTGGTTCAGTTTACTGTGTTTCACTGCGCTTGTACTACAGATAATGTTATCTGGAACAGGAATAATCCTGACGTGGATGTTGGAAGTTGGTGTAGGAAAACTTAATTCCATGTCGTTTTCGGATCGTTTCTTTTTCTCCGTTTGTCATAAAACAGCAAATTAAATCTAAAAGGTAATTAGAGGGAGCATATACCAATATACTGTATGAGCATCAGCAGGTGTGTATGTGACAGCACATGGAGATCAGCATCAGGACCGGAATTCCCATATCAGTGAAGGAGGAGCTCCGTACTGTGTGTTTAAGGTGGAGAAAGGCAGGAGGAGCTCCGTACTGTGTGTTTAAGGTGGAGAAAGGCAGGAGGAGCTCCGTACTGTGTGTTTAAGGTGGAGAAAGGCAGGAGGAGCTCCGTACTGTGTGTTTAAGGTGGAGAAAGGCAGGAGGAGCTCCGTACTGTGTATTTAAGGTGGAGAAAGGCAGGAGGAGCTCTGTACTGTGTATTTAAGGTGGAGAAAGGCAGGAGGAGCTCTGTACTGTGTATTTAAGGTGGAGAAAGGCAGGAGGAGCTCAGACAGAGCAGTGAAGTTGCAATTCGCATGAAATTAGAGCTGGAAATGTGTCAAAGTTATTTTGCTGCAAATTCCGTTAAAGTTAATTGGAAAAGTCGCGACTCTCAGTGTTCACTTACAGCCTTGGTATTTTTAGTTCCTCTCTGTAACCTGCTCCGTGTTGTTTTCCAGGCTGGAATGCTGGCTGTGCGTGAAAACCGCTACATCGTTCTTGCCAAGGATTTTGAGAAGGCCTATAAAACGGTCATCAAGAAGGACGAGCAGGAGCACGAGTTCTACAAGTAGAGCCGTCCCTCCCTGTCCGCAGTAGCCTGATCCCTTTTCCACTCGATTTTCCTCATTTCAGCGTTTGTTTGTACGTACAGTATATTGTCAGTGTGCTCTCGAGCCTCAGGGCTTCAGTACGGGAACTGTGCCTGAACAGGCATTCATGGAATCTCTCTCACACACACACACACACACACACACACACACACACACACACACACACACACACACACACACTTCTGCAAATACATTTTATGTACTGAGTTTATGGAAACTGTACACAGTAAAGAGAAACAATAAAACGTTTTCCAAGAAACTGACACGCTTCCTTCATAAATTATGCTTTAAATGGGAATTCCACTGTTTTTCCAATATTCCTGTATAATTGAGTGTATGGGATGTAAACAGAGTGATTGAGGGTGGGTGTGGTGTAGAGTGATAGAGAGCGGGTGTGGTGCGCTGTGTAGAGTGATCGAGAGTGGGTTTGGTGTGCGGTGTAGAGTGATCGAGAGCGGGTGTGGTGTAGAGTGATTGAGCACGGGTGTGGTGTGCGGTGTAGAGTGATTGAGAGTGGGTGTGGTGTAGAGTGATTGAGAGCGGGTGTGGTGTAGAGTGATTGAGAGCGGGTGTGGTGTAGAGTGATTGAGAGCGGGTTTGGTGTGAGGTGTAGAGTGATCGAGAGTGGGTTTGGTGTGCGGTGTAGAGTGATCGAGAGCGGGTGTGGTGTAGAGTGATTGAGCGCGGGTGTGGTGTGCGGTGTAGAGTGATTGAGAGTGGGTGTGGTGTAGAGTGATTGAGAGCGGGTGTGGTGTAGAGTGATTGAGAGCGGGTGTGGTGTAGAGTGATTGAGAGCGGGTTTGGTGTGAGGTGTAGAGTGATCGAGAGTGGGTTTGGTGTGCGGTGTAGAGTGATCGAGAGCGGGTGTGGTGTAGAGTGATTGAGCGCGGGTGTGGTGTGCGGTGTAGAGTGATCGAGAGCGGGTTTGGTGTTGAGTGTTTTATTCCTGAATGTTACAGTGATCCTGATCCAGCGTTCCGGGTGTTTGGAGTGCAGACGGTCCTCTGTCTCTGTTAGTGATGGACGTTCGGTCTCTGGTTCTGGTCATGTACAGGTGTTGGGGAGTACTGACCGCTGGTAGCTCCTCTGGATCTGTACTGGGCTAGTCTGGAGGAGCGGAGGCCCCTGCAGTGGTGAACAGTGGGAAAGAGGAGCTGACCGTGTCTCTCCCTCACTCTCGCTCGCTCCTTTTTCAGGTCTGCCCAGGAGTTAAAGCAGCTCAGCCGCAGGGTGTAGTACCGACTTTCACCACAAGAGGGAGAACAAAACCAGTGACTGTACTGCAGAATGAAGGATCGACCGATCAGAACTGATCACAGATACATACAGATAAATCCAGTATATAGACGTACAAATGTATAACATGTGGGTGTGTTCCTGACGGGTCGGCCAACTACCGAGCTGTTCCTGACGGGTCGGCCAACTACCGAGCTGTTCCTGACGGGTCGGCCGACTACCGAGCTGTTCCTGAGGGGTCGGCTGACTACCGAGCTGTTCGTGAGGGGTCGGCTAACTACCGTGCTGTTCCTGAGGGGTCGGCTAACTACCGAGCTGTTCCTGAGGGGTCGGCTAACTACCGAGCTGTTCCTGAGGGGTCGGCTAACTACCGAGCTGTTTCTGAGGGGTCGGCTAACTACCGAGCTGTTCCTGAGGGGTCGGCTAACTACCGAGCTGTTCCTGAGGGGTCGGCTAACTACTGAGCTGTTTCTGAGGGGTCGGCCAACTACCGAGCTGTTTGTGAGGGGTCGGCCAACTACCGAGCTGTTCCTGAGGGGTCGGCTAACTACCGAGCTGTTTCTGAGGGGTCGGCTAACTACCGAGCTGTTTGTGAGGGGTCAGGCTAACTACCGAGCTGTTCCTGAGGGGTCGGCTAACTACCGAGCTGTTTGTGAGGGGTCGGCTAACTACCGAGCTGTTTGTGAGGGGTCGGCCAACTACCGAGCTGTTTCTGAGGGGTCCGCAACGTGGTTGGGGCGTCTAACCGTATTCGTAACCGTTGTATTTGGATGGAGTTTACATCCAGCTAATGAGGAAAAGTGGTTTTCCATGATATGGGCCCTTTAAAGCAGCCTCAGGCTGTAGTGCCACCTCTAACCACCAGAGGGAGCAGAGTGTTTATAACGGTCCTGCGCTGCTGCCTGAAGGTTTGGCTTCATCTGTTATTGACTTAGAAGCCTCTTTTGTTTAGTTGCCAGCACTTTCCCAGCATGCCTTATCAAATTTTTCCTGGGGGTGAATCCGTAATACCCAGAAACGCAGTGTCAGCAGACAGCAGCTGTAGAACCAGTTCTGGTGCTTCTACCACTCTAATACCATATAATGACGTACTAAACTGTGTCTGATGTCCACCTACGCCCATGCAGACTGGCGCTTGTCCTTGACTGCTCAGTTTTCCCACCTGTTCCCGCAGGGTTTGCCCTCAGGCAGGTGGGTGATGACCGGATCAAAGATGTTTGTGTAGAGGATCCTGGTGGCAGCGTCGCCGGACTGAGACAGCTGAGCGTAAACGGACCATAATTCAAAACTGTGAGGCCATTTACAGCCTGGACAGAGAACACGCCACAGAGCTTTCACCAGAGCATCCAGCCTGCCCTGGGGCTTCCAAGGCTGGAGGAGCGGAGGAGCATGTGAAGACGTTCCGGCCGACATGCTGAGAACAAACAAACAAACAAACAACCATATGTGCAGCACTCAGTCAGAGACCACCCTTCAGGTATTCAGTGTCCTGATTAAAGGGGAATTCCAAAATTTTCCAAAATTTCCTAATAAGTCAGTGTTTTAGAGAGTGGTGGCGATGGGAACCAGGGTTCTCCATGTCTAGAACACACATATAGGCACTTTATGTAAACCACCAGTGAACCTACACGTGTCTTCTGAGTGTATATGGAATGTTGATGATGGAAAATCTGGAAAACCTGGAAATAATATGTTTCTTTGGGGGACTATTTTACCTCACAGCGCCCTGCAGCATGTATCCCTCCACCATGAATGGAGTTTAAGGCTGAGAAGTCATAAACAGCAAGCATCCCTTGGCATATATACACACACACACACACACACACCTAAACACGTATATAAATATATATGTGTGTTCAGGTGTGTATATGTATATATATATATAATATCACATTCTGCTTTTTACTTTAAAAGAAACGTGTCTAAACCTCATACCATCGCTGTAACAGATTAGCTGTTTATGCTCCTTTAATCACTCCACTAATAACTGCCGCTCTGCTTTGTTTACTTTTCTTTGAAGTACAAACATCATCATCATGATCAAAGAGTCGTTTGATTATAGACTTCGACTTTATGAGCAGTAAAGCAGTCCTGATCTCCTCCCAGCCTGATAGTGAGAAATACCTGTTCCCAGTTTTCCTGCCTCTTATTGGGATCTCACGCCTGACAGTAGCAGCTCAGCTCAAGCCTGATCGTGTGTTTCTCGCGTGTTTACATTCGATTCCAAACCGAATTCTGGGCCTTTGTGGATCGGACGTGGGGAGTTAATGGCACAAATCTGATAGCGCCGCCAAACAGAGATAAGAACAGCAAACTTCACGGTGTTGCACGCGCAGGGACAAAGCAGCTACATCACTTCCTGTGTACTCAGACCGTTTTAAAACGTGATTCCTGTTTTGGTTTTCTTGAGTGACTCGGTTCGTCTCGAATCAGCACTGATGTGAATCTTTTTTTTCCCTTTTAATAGCAGAGAGGAATAATAACGAGCTGGGAATGAGCTACAGAGATGTATGAACACCTTTGCATATGCTGGTGTTCTGTACATGCAGGTCTGAATAGATATGCGAAAATTCAATTTACAGTGCATTGTGTCGATTGTGGTTAACAAGCCACAGCTCTGGGGGAGGGAAGATAAAAGCTGTTAGCATGTCTGCTTGGGCCGAAATCGCGAACCACCCCTTGAGAAAGAGAGAGAGAGTGTGAAATGAGTGAGGAAGAGAAAAGAATCAATGAAAAATAGCAGAGAGAGGCGGAGAAAAAAAACAGAAGAGAAGAAGGAGAGAATCTTTGACTCGGATTCGAATCACCGCTCGCGTTCAGTCACGCGGGAGGGAGCGAGTCAGTTGAGCGACTCGGCTCACTCTCGAGACTCATTCAGAGTCAGGCTCGCGCGCTGTTAACTGTACATCACTGAAGTCCAGTCAGCGAACAGATGTGGAACCAGAGGGAGGGCGAACTCACCTGTTTCCTCCGCAGTACTGGACTGGTAGCCTGGAAATCAGCAGGTAAGCTCGGCTAACAAGTGTGTACCTGAGCTGTGGACCTTTGTGCTGTTTGTTTATGTGGCTTTCACAGCCTTAAAGCGAGTGTCTGCTGCGCGAGGGCTGTTAGCATGTTCCGCTAGCTGGCTAGGGTAACCTGCTAGTCAGACTGGGGAATGTCGCAGCCCGCTGCTGCCGCTGTTTCTATCAGTTTTTGAGGCGCTGGTGTGGAGGAAAAACTCAGTGGGTCAGACGTTAAGTTGCTCCTAACATGGATTCGGAGGATTCGTTGCAGAGCCGGGGTCGGAGAGCTAACGAACCCCCCTTTTTTCTGGTGTTTGGGTCTCTGGGATCCTCAGAGCGGGCTCTCTCAGTTCGCGCGTGCGTAGCAGCTGTTGTTAGCAAATGTGAGTGTGTTAAAGCCCGGATTTAGCCGTATTGGTCTGAAAAGTGGTGTGATTGTGAGATAAGGTGCTGTTGTATCAGACTGGGGGTGTTCCTCGGTGTTTGAGGGCAGGTGTTCTGTACTAACAGAGCTCACAAACAACAGCTAGCCACTTTCCTGTGGGAGTAGTTCAGCTCCACCACCAGCAGCAGTGAGTGTGTGAGTATCCTACAGAGACATGTGCTAGTTACACCTCTGTGTTTCAGGAGCAGCTGACAAAATCAAGGCACTGTATGGACCAAATAGGATCATATTGCCATTGGAATGGAAACAGCTTTCTTTTCATAGCCCATTTCTCATAGGAACTGGCTCAAATCAGGCACTGAGGCAGTGGTGCAAGTCATGCAGTAGCAAAGAACAGTGATTTAATACGAGTTTGAATGTAAACAGCAGCTCATTACAGGGGAAATCAACTCGCATTCAAATCTCAGCCTATTGAAATGCAAACAAACTCACTCACAGGCTCAGTGGTGGTGGTGACGGGTGGCTTCTCATAGCCGGTTCTCCTTCTGCTTATCTTAAAGCTTTGCTGTAGAATAAAAGTGAAGACATCAAACTATAAAATAGCCCTCATGCAATTATACAGTCCACCTTAAAACCCTCCAGAATGGAGCTTTACAGGAGGATGAACCAGCTTTCTTAACCTGCAGTGGAGCTGATAGAACAAGGTTTATTACTAAGCAGGTTTGGAGCAATTCTATTGGTGGGTCCCTCATGAATATTCACTAAACTGAAAGGAGAACTAGAGCTTTTACACTGTGCAGAAAAAGAGATCAAAGTTTTTACACCACTAAATATATATTAGAGGTGGAGATATGGAGAAATATCATACTGTGGTACATCAAGAGGATATGTGGTATATCAGGGTATGTACTGGTTCAGACTCTCATCAGTTGGAGCTGTTCAGTGTACGACTGTAGAGTCTTTAAGGTCACCAACTACATCCAGTTAGAGGGGTGTACCTAAACTTTTGACTGGTGGTGTCCATGCATACTTCCAAAACCTTGTATCTCCCAAAATGATAACTTCACAGGAGAAGAGAAACAAATGACTTTGCTTTTCAGTGTGAGTCAGTGGAGCCAGACTTCTTACGAGGGATTTCAGGTTGTTTCTTGTGATCCTTCATAAAATTTGCACACAATGTAGAAGGCAATAAATACGTTTTAACTAGTTTTATTTATTTATTTTTAAACTGAAAAACCTCAAATGGAGCTATGAGGTCTTGCTCTGACAGAATAGGATACCTATGACCTGTAAAACGTCGAATCGATTCACATCTCGACATCCAAAGCACAAATGATGTAAACATGACCGTACGTTTACTGTCCTACACACATTGAATAATGTGCCGTGTCAAACTGCTGGAGGACTGCAGCCTTTAAACAGTATCGGCTCCTCCGTATCCCTCCGGCGTGCTCTTCTATATCCGAGTATCTGGTCTTTATTCTGATAGACCAGGTTACAGGTCATGGGCGTGTGGAGCGCATTAATCTGCCCCCTCAGGGTTTGTATCCTGCGCTCAAGCAGGCGGACTGACCAGTTCAGTAGGAGATTAGCATTGAAATGGGCAAGAGAGGCAGAGAGCTGGGGGCAGGGGCGAGGGCAGAAAAGTAGGGAAAAGAGAGAGAAGATAGACAGAGAGTGAAATACATACGAGAGAGAGAGAGAGAGAGAGAGAGAAAGAGATTATGAGTTTATGAACGGGAGAGAGGAACAGCAATCTGAGTCATTTGCATGCTTGAATGGTTCTCTGCATGGTTGAAGTGATTCGTCATATGTGTTGTGTATATAGTTCTGTATAGCACCAAAAAAGGGTTCTGCTATCGCATCAATGTCAAGCAATAGAACGATTGTTTTTGTTGTAATAGCAGAACCCTTTTGAGTGCTATACAGAACCTTTTTCACAAATGTTCTATATAGAACCATATAAAGCACATCTGAAGCAAAAAAAGTAAGAAAAAGAGGAGAGGTGTTGGCAGTTACCCCCTCTGTCAGTGGTTTGGATGTATCAGTGCTATTAAAATGGTAATTTTACCACAATTCCTGTAACTTTTACAAAACATTCCCGTTTACCTCCTTCAGCCTTTTTAAACAATTAGGTTCAATTATTCTCCCGTTTGTTTGGGCCGGCGAATATCAAAAAGGCATTTACAAAGGTCTACAGCACTGGGAGGCTTAGAGGTCTACCTATGTTCAAACAGGACTACTGGGCAGCTGATGCCAGGGTTCTTAGTTTTTGGCTGAAGGAAGCCATGGACCAGTCACTGTCTGAGGAGGCCCCTCTGTGGCTCAGATTTGAGGCCCAGTCCTTAATAAAAACCTCGTTACCGGTTCTGTTGTTTTCTAGGACAAAGCCTCTCACTAAAACAACTGGTAATGATTTGATCATCAGAACCTCTTTAAGGATTCTCAATCAAATCAGGAGCGTTCTCTCTTGGCCTGTAGTTTCCATGTACACTCCTTTGTTCCTCCAGCTCAGGTAGATAAGGTGTTTATAGCATGGAGAGACAAGGGTTTAAAGTGCGTTATAGATTTATATCTAGGTGCTTCCTTTATTCAACTTCAAACAAGATTTAATTCTTTCTTCTCACTTCTTTCCATATTTGCAGCTCAGACGTTACGCTCAGACGTTACGCTCAGACGTTACGCTCAGACGTTACGCTCAGACGTTACGCTCAGACGTTACGCTCAGACGTTACCCTCAAAAAATATATCGTCCTCTTTGAATCAGACCAAAAGAACACATTTTGTATGACTTCCTTCTTACACCCCCATCCCCCCAATACTACACACTTGGTTTGTTTCTGTTCTAGCTCCTCCAGATAACACTGCTTCTCTAAAGGAAGTTCGGGCCAGTGAGTTGGGTGCTGCAGGGTCTGATGATATGTGGGAAGAAAGCGTGTCTAGTATTAATCGTTGTTGGGTAAACTCCAGGTTTCAGTTTAAGGTTCTATAAAAATATACTATATAAATAAAATGTACTCCTCTGGTTCCTCGTTGTGTGACCGATGCCAAACCTCTGAAGGTTCTTTATCTCGTCTTTTCTGGTTCTGCCCTGTGTTACATGATTATTGGGTTAATATCTTCAGTTGGTTTTCAGTTGCGTTCAAAGTAGCTGTTCCGCCAGACCACAGACTTGCTCTTCTCGGCTGTTTTGATAGATCTGTTTCCTTATCCTCCGATCAGCAGCGAGCCCTTTTGACGTGTGCGGCTGCAGCTAAAAAATTATACCTCTGTCGTGGAGATCTCCAGTCGCGCCGTGCGGTAAGAGGTGGCTACACGAGATGATGTTTGTTATACAGATGGACCGGTTACACTGTAATGAACCTGAATCTCAATCTGAAACAGAGCTAGTTTGATACCAGTCCCGCTCTGACATTGTATGCTTTTTTTTTTCGTGCATTATTTGTTGATATATATTCCACAGCCTTCTATATGTTTGGGTGTGTTTTGTGTTTTTTTTTTTTTTTTTTTTTTTGACGCTTATCTTTTAGTTTCTATTCCATAGAGTAGCGTGTTAGCCGTTGGTGTGTTTTATGTTTTACTCTGTTAAAATAAATAAATAAAGTATTGGAAAAAAAGAAAAAGGGGAGAGAGGGGAAACAGATGGAGGGAGGTTGAGAAAGTAAGGAGAGATAGGGAAAAGAGAAGAGAGATAAAAAGCAGAAAGAAAGAGTAAGTTAGGTAAAAGAGGGGATAGAAAGACAGGAGAGGGAGGAAGAGAAAGATGGGGCGAAAGAGATTATGAATAACAGAGAGGGGGAAAAACGAAACGAGAAAGCAAGGAGAGAGGAAAAACAAAAAAAGGAGAAGACGGAGGAAAAAGGGGAGAGGGAGTTAGACAGAGGTAAAGGGAAAGAAAGGGAAAGAGGAGAAGAAAAAGAAGTGTATGAGAGAGAGAGCAGATAAAAGAGGGGGGGGAAGAGGGAGTAAGAAAGAAGAGAGCCAGAGAGAGATTGCGAAAGGTATAGAGGAAGGAGACAGAAAACAGATTGCAAAAGAAAGAAGGGGAGGGGTAAAGAGAGGAGGTGACGAGAGTAGGAGAGAAGCAGCCGAGGTCTGTAGGTGTGGAGCTCCTTAGAGCACACCGTGATGTCTGAGACGCCTGAATCCACGTTCATGGTGGAGGGATACATGCTGCAGGGCGCTGTGAGGCAAAAAATAGTCCCTAAAAAAATTGATTTCCAGGTTAGGAGCAGGCGGAGCTCGACTCCTCCCAGGTGGAGGTGATTTCTTGACCGGTCTTTTTTTCCCAGGTGGGTCTGGCTGATGTCAGACATGCGTCATGCTACACAGATAAGGGCTGCGTGCTCCTTACAGGCCTTGTTGTTCAGTTCTGCTACGGTGTAGCTCAGATGTGATCTCTCTGACTCACCCCTCACGTTCACGCGGGTGATGTGCCGTTAGTGTGATCCTGCGTCCTGAGACGGCCCCAGTGCGCCCAGCACCTGACGTCACGCCGGTGTTCCCCTCGTTTTGTGAGCAGCTGTGGGAAAGCGGCTGTTTTGACACAGTTCTGAGAAGAGGTGGGATACAAACACTGGGCTGGTGTGAACGGCCTTGAGACGGCTTAGACTCCGGGATAGATACCGAGCTCAGCACACACAGTGAGGAAAGGGCCTGTCTGTTTTCCTGAACGTGAGCTGGCTGTGAGGGCGGGCGCTGCTGCGAGGTACCGAGCTGTCGGAGAGTATGATCCGCTGTTTGTCCGGGTAGTTCCTTACTTCAAAACACACATAAAGCACAAATAAACAGTCCAGTCGATCTGAGTTCTCAGAGTACATCCGAGTATAGCGAGTCCGATACCGGAGCTGTACCGTCATATCGGCCCTAACACAGTACCAGACGTTTGTCTTTTTATGTGTATATGTATGTATGTGTATACACTGCTCAAAAAAAATTTAAGGAACACTTTGAAAACACATCAGATCTGAATGGGAAAAAAAATCCTGCAGAATATCTTTCCTCATATGGGCTGGGTAATGTGTTAGGAACGAAAGGATGCCACATCATTTGATGGAAATGAAAATGATCACTCTACAGAGGGTTGAATTCAAAGACACCCTGAAAATCAAAGTGAAACAATGATGCAGCAGGCGAGTCCATTTAACCAAACTCCATTGCAGCAACTCAAAACGGTACTCAGTAGTTTGTATGGCCTCCACGTGCTTGTATGCATGCCTGACAACGTCGGGGCATGCTCCTAATGAGACGACGGGTGGTGTCCTGGGGGATCTCCTCCCAGATGTGGACCAGGGCATCACTGAGCTCCTGGACAGTCTGAAGTGCAACCTGGCGGCGTTGGATGGCCCGAAACATAATGTCCCAGAGGTGTTCTATTGGATTTAGGTCAGGCGAGCGAGGGGGCCAGTCAATGGTATCAATTCCTTCATCCTCCAAGAACTGCCTGCATACTCTCCCACATGAGGCCGGGCATTGTCGTGCACCAGGAGGAACCCAGGACCCACTGCACCAGCGTAGGGTCTGACAATGAGTCCAAGGATTTCATCCCGATGCCTAATAGCAGTCAGGGTGCCGTTGTCTAGCCTGTAGAGGTCTGTGCGTCCTTCTAGGGATATGCCTCCCCAGACCATCACTGACCCACCACCAAACCGGTCATGCTGAATGATGTTGCAGGTGGCATAACGTTCTCCACAGCGTCTCCAGACCCTGTCACGTCTGTCACATGTGTTCAGGTGAAACCTGCTCTCATCTGTGTAAAGCACAGGGCGCCAGTGGGGGATCTGCCAATTCCGGTGTTCTATGGCAAATGCCAATCGAGCTCTGTGGTGCTGGGCAGTGAGCACAGGGCCCACTACAGGACGTTGGGCCCTCAGGGCACCCTCATGAAGCCTGTTTCTGATTGTTTGGTCAGACACATTCACAGCAGTGGCCTGCTGGAGTTCCTTTTGTAGGGCTCTGGGAATGCTCATCCTGTTCCTCCTTGCACAAAGGAGCAGATACCGGTCCTGCTGAGGGGTTAAGGACCTTCTACGGCCTTGTCCATCTCTCCTAGAGTAACTGCCTGTCTCCTGGAATCTCCACCATACTCTTGAGACTGTGCTGGGAGACACAGCAAACCTTCTGGCAATGGCACGTATTGATGTGCCATCCTTCAGTAGTTGGACTACCTGTGCAACCTCTGTAGGGTCCTGGTACCGCACCATGGTACTAGTAGTGATGCTGACCCAATATATATATATGTGTGTATATATGTATGTATGTATGTATGTGTGTATGTATGTGTGTGTGTGTGTGTGTGTGTGTGTGTGTGTGTGTGTGTGTGTACGTATATATGTGTGTAAGTGTGTGTGTATGTGTGTGTGTGTGTGTGTATAAATGTGCATATGTGTCTGTGTATGTATGCGTGTATGTGTGTGCGCGCGTGTGAATATTAGTGTGCATGTGTTCCGCATGTGTTCCGCATGATTCCACTGTGACGTGAAGGTGACAAACAGGAGCGCTTGGGAGAAACTACATCAGCGCTCGGATCACAGTTAAGCTGCTTTCCCACCACATGTTACCGGTTGAACTCTGCTCGCCTTTGTTGGTTCTCCGTTACTCAAAGCTGGTACCAGCTTTGGCATTACAATTACCTTGAGGTTCCAGGAGAGTTAATCTGATACCAAATGGAGACCTAAGCCATTTGCATTACGATTCTGGTAATGGATACAGGAATGCTAACAGGCAGCTAGCGTTAGCATGTGCCTTTAGAGAGACGGTGGCCAGACAGATTCTACAGCTAGCGTTAGCATGTGACGGTGGCCACTCTCTCTGTCCAGTCAGTCATCTGCTGTGTTTTTTCGGTCTCCTTTTGGTATCAGCTCAGCTCACCTGGAACCTCGACGGAGGTGATGCCACAAAGAATGGCACAGGTTTGTCTAATAGAGAGTTGAGCTGGTTCTGTGTGGTGGGAACCATGCAGCAGGTCAGTGTTCTACAACTATGGACCATATACACCGTCTGTTCAGAAATGTGTACTGAGTGGTGTCACATGATCACAGTAATGATGTATACTGTCATATTCCTCAGCCCTGTGTTCCTGAGTAAGATCCCTCACCTGCGTGAGACGCACTAATCGGCGTGCCTCTGATCAAATGTGGGGTGATTTGCCTGTAAGCTTCCTAAATGGGGCTCCGTGTTGGAGTAGAACGTTCTGAGGCTGTTTCATTAGCAGTGAATAGCTGTGCACAAAAAGTCAGGTCTTTGAGCTCCTCATGAGGCTCTGAGTAGTCAGTCCTGAAGTCACGTCTGTCCTCTATTGGCTGGGTGAGGAGTTAGAGCTCTGGGTTGTGTGATGTGGTGGGTCAGGAGATTGTTTGCTTGGTTCCTGGGTTCTATGCAAATATAGGTAAATACTGTGGTACACTATTACTAGTTCATATTAACATCCTGCCATCAGAGATCAGAGATGCGGCCTGTCGGGTGTACAGGGGGAACTATCTTCATCGTGTAGTGGAGATACCCGGATGGTGTTCTACTCCGGTCAGACGTCCTAGTGTACAGGGGGAACTATCTTCATGGTGTACTGGAGATACCCGGATGGTGTTCTACTCCAGTCAGAGGTTCTAGTGTACAGGGGGAGCTATCTTCATGGTGTACTGGAGATACCCGGATGGTGTTCTACTCCAGTCAGATGTTCTAGTGTACAGGGGGGTCTATCAGCCCACTCTGAGTGTAATGTGGGTGTAGTGATTGTAGTGGGGTGTGTGTTCATCAGAATGAGCCTCAGAAAGTTAAAATATTCAGGTCTGAAGATTAATAAAAGATGAACTCGCTTTAGAGGATCAGTTTTAGAGTGAAATAGCCGAGGGGAGCTAACAGCTAGGCTAAACGTATTTCAGGTGAACTGAGCAGCGTTAGCAGCAGCTAGCTCTAAACAGTGGATACAGTAATAACAGCTCTGAGGTAAATGTGCGGTAACTGGTCATGTGACTGTATTAGTATACTACACTGTAGGTCTGAACTTGTTACTGTACTGTATACTACACACAGGGGGAATATACAGTGTAGTACATACTACTGTAGTATACAGTGTGCGGTATAGTAGTGTGGCATTTTGAATACAGACATTGTTGTGGTGCTGCTTTAGTTGGCAGCACTGAAGCTACAACGCTAATGTAGCTAGCAAAACTATATGCCATCACTTAGCATCGGCTAAAGCTGCATTGGCAGGGTTATAGGGCTCGTATCAGGCGAAACTGAGCTAAAAAGCAGTTATATGCGGTATGTTTTGTGAGGTCACAAAAACCACACCTTTCACCATGTACCATTTACCACCATACACCAGAGCGGTCAAGCCCTCAAGCTTCAGTTGTAAGTGTAGTGCTTCAGCTCGGGCTGCTTTCTGAATGAGTCTTAATATTAGGGCAGCCAATCAGAACATGGCTCATTTGCATATCGGAGTCTTAAAGGCACAGTAGCACAAACAGCCTGTTTACTGTACAAGCCAAACATGGGTTTTTCTGACTGTGAAAGTGCAGCGTTTTATTCGCTCTCGATTTTTGCGAACCTTCACCAGCGACAAATACGGACGGACCAAGCACGGTCACCTCTGCTGTTGGCATGATGACAACCGAGATGATGGCGCAGCTGTGTTACATCAAATAGATCTTCTCCATAAACTCTAAAAGGATCAGAATGTCCAAGAGCAGCTCAGATGGAGCTCCAGAAACTGTGTGGAAGCAATCAGAGTTCCAGCTCCTTCATGCCGCGTAGGCCACCGCCACATTTCCGTGTCGTCTTTGTCACGTGATGTTTGTTATGTCTCGGTTTTTAGGCCGTAACGAGAGGTTGGAACACGGTCTTGTAGTGTTTTTGGTACCTCCACAGTCAAACAGGATGTGATGCGGTGACTCCATGGTGGCTCGTGCTGGTTTTTCTGAGAGGTTGGGTTTGTTGTGGAGATGAGCTGCTCCTGGTTTGTACTCTCCCGTGTCTTCAGGATCAGCTCCCTCTCTCTGCTGTTTGGTCCCTGTGGAGCTCAGTGCCTGGATACCCAGCAAAACACCGCTTTACCGCCACTGCCTTATACATGTACAGCGTGTAGTACGTGAACATTATATCAGGTCTGAGCACATCAGGCATCTTCTCAGTGTGTCCCAACTACAGCGCATGAAGTACCTAAATAATACAGATGACAACAACAACAGCAGCAGCAACAACAACAGCAACAACAATAATAACAATAATAATCAGAGTCCGGTCTGGGTTAGGTGTAGTTTATTTATAGAAAATGTTGAATATGTATATTATTAGTCTATAGGCCAAATCTCACTGTCTCTCTCTCTCTCT
>CM067497.1:24322835-24338991 GCA_034552555.1 Semaprochilodus insignis
ATATATATATATATATATATATATATATATATATATATAGTAGTAATAATAATAATAATAATAATATGAGTGCAGTAAAACGGGTCCAGGCAGGGTGGAGGTAAATGGAGGAACCTGCTAGAACTTAAATATTACGGTTTAGGACTAAAACCCTCTTAAACCCACCATAACTCTGTGTCTCCGACAGCAGGCAGATGCTGATTCGTGAGTGGTGTTGGCTCAGCGGGCCCCGTGTGCTCAGCGGCCCTGTTTACTGAGCTATATGATGCATGTGGAATACGGGGGAGTGTAATATTAGAGCCCTCAGGCCCTGATTGTGCTGTTTATAGCCTGACCTTTGACCCCCATCAGCTGTGTGTGATCTGATGTGGAGAAGATAACGGGAGCACATCTGGAGTGATGGAGAGTGGGTTGGTTCTGCTGCTGATCTCCAGGAATGCTGAGGGAGGGAAGAAGGAACGCTGTTGGTTCTCACCGTGTGTTTTCTGTTCATCCTGGTTTGAGCAGGTTCTCCTGCCTGTTCTCCTCCACGCATCTCCTCACTTCTCCTACTTCTTCAGCTCCTACGTCTTCACTTCAGCCTGAGTGGGCGGAGCTAAACTGCTGTAGGCTGTTTCCCTCTTTTATTGCCGTTTCGTTATTTCGGTTTGTTGTTTCTTTTTTCCACACTTTGTTCTTTCACTCTTTCGGTTGCCTGCAGTTTCTTCCGCTCTTTTTTTTCTTCCCTATTTCTTTGGCTGTTTTGCTCTTTTGCACCTCTTTTGCCCTTTCTGGTTCCTTTTGCTGTTTCTTCTTCTCCTTCTTTTGCCTACAGTTTCCTCCAGTCTTTTTTTTTTTTTTCTTTTCTTTCTCTGCACTTTTGTTCTTTCTTTCTCTCGTTCTTTTGCACTTTTGCCCTCTCTGTTTTGCTCTTTCCCAGCTTCTTTCTTTGGTCGTCGTCTTCTCTTTTGCAGTCATCCCCCCCCTGCTGCTTTCGGTCACGATGCTGCCACAGCTAGAACTCCCAGATGTGCTCCCTCTCTAGGTCCAGTTCTTTGAACTCTTTGTTTAATTGTCTTTTATCTTCAGCGCTTGATTTTAATTTGTGTAGTTTTATATTTCTGTGTTTATATGAAGCTGTGTGATTGCTGCGGTGTGTGAAGGGTGCTGTACAGTCGGACACCCTGTAGCTTAACAGCTGTGTGCCGCCTGTGACAGACAGTCCACTGTGTCTGTCATGTAAATGGCTGGAACCTCCTGCGCCACCAAATACATATCCATACATATCCAGCCTCATGAAGGATCAGTCACAGCACCGTCTGGGAGACCTGATCAATCTCTCGAAGCTACACGCCAAACTGACCCACACACTGACCAAGAGTATCATGATTGTGTAGCTGCAGTGTGTTTCCTTCCACAGCTCCCGGCCGCGCTGCTGTAGGCCGGATTAGGATTAGCGCTGTCAGGGAGGCTGTTTTAACGAGCCTTAATTGATCTGTAAGAACTGTCAGAGACGGATTAAATAAACCCGTCTTAAAGCAGGAAACCCACAGACCGTGGAGCTTCGAGGAGAAGAGGCGAGGGGTCGGCTCGATTCAGCACCACAGTACGGCTGTACCTAGTGGGTGTTACTAGACCCGATCGATCTGGAGACAGTCCTGTACAGTCGTTACCTCTGCCACGGCGAGTGTCTCGGCAGGGCCGCCCAGGGTGCACCTAATCCGGGGCCCGTATCTCCAGCTCCCTGAAGGCTAGCAGTGCAGCTCAGAGCCCTGTTGGCGAGAGCACGTCACGCTCCACTGACCTGTGCAGTTTCACTGCTGCTTTTACAGTCACTTGTTACAGAGGGTTCCCTTCTCCTCTGGCTTTATTCATGAGGTCGTCGGCGATTAGTCAACCTGGACTCCGCTTTCATCACATAACTGTCTACTTCTGCAACTGCTGAAATCTGGAGTCATGCGTCCCCTGATGGACGAAGCCTCAGAGATACAGCCAAGCAGTACTGCAGCAAGGAGGGGAGAAAAGCCAGAGCAAAGAAGAGAAGTAAAGGTGAAAGGAATGCAGCAGGATCACAAGTGGGCGCTGTAGGAAACTGCTTAGAACTGCTGTGTAACCAAATGCTGCAGCTTTACTTCTCAGGCTTACTACAGCCGACGACTTCCTGTCCAGGAACTACATAGAAAGCGGTGCAAGCCGGCTTATTAGAGGATTTAGCTGAGTGAGGAATGAAAGGCTGCACATTTAAGGGGTTAAAGAGCCTCAAACAGCCCCAGAAAATCACCCGGCCTGCGTCTGGGAAGCGAGCCATGGGTTTGAACAAGGCCTCCTGCCTTTCCACTCATAAAGCACAAACAAAAACACTCCAGCTCTGGCATTTAGAAGGAGACGGGGGGAGGGGAGGAGGCGGACGCAGTCTGTTTATAGTTGGTATTAAGTGGCTGTGTGGAAACACCCTACAACGTTCATATGACCCACATGGTCATTCTGACAGGCTGTACTACACTACGGGAAGTGTAGGGGGCAATATGACCCACACTGTCATTCTGCCAGACTGTAATACACTACAGGAAGTGCAGGGGGCGATATGACCCACACGCTCATTCTGGCAGACTGTAATACACTACAGGAAGTGTAGGGGGCGATACGACCCACACGTTCATTCTGACAGACTGTAATACACTACAGGAAGTGTAGGGGGCGATATGACCCACACGGTCATTCTGACAGACTGTAATACACTACAGGAAGTGTAGGGGGCGATATGACCCACACGGTCATTCTGACAGACTGTAATACACTACAGGAAGTGTAGGGGGCGATATGACCCACACGATTATTCTGACAGACTGTAATACACTACAGGAAGTGTAGGGGGCGATATGACCCACACGGTCGTTCTGACAGACTGTAATACACTACAGGAAGTGTAGGGGGCGATATGATCCACACAGTCGTTCTGACAGACTGTAGTAATATTGGCATCCTGTTGGTATCCGCCCGTATTTGGTTGTTTATTATTAGTGGTGTTATTATTTTAGTCCTTGGCACTGAGCTGATATTGGGAACTGATACGAAGCGTTTATGGTACACACGTGCAACTAAAATGGCTCCCACAGCACTTAAGGCACAAACAGCTACGCAGCAGAATTCCGTACAGCGGTGTATATGTATCGGTATCTCCGGACATAAAACTCCAGGCAGGTTTATCACTGCTTATCAGAAATGCAGCCGGCTTTAAACCCGAGTCTGAAGTTCAGCTGCTTATTCTCCAGCTTCCTGCTCTAGTTTCCCCATCCCACTTTAAATGGGCTTTAGGCCTGAGGGGCCGGAGTGTACCTGCTGCACCGTTTTAAGGTTGGCCAGGGAGATTTACAGGAATCTGGTGAATGTCCTTATCAGAATATATAAGTCAATAAACTGCAGGTCCAGTTTTACACACTGCTCATATACACCGAAGGTAATAAAGCCTGTCACCATGATGGGTACGATGAGGATAGGTATTATGACAACACTTCCATAAAAAAAATTTACTTTCAGGTGTTCGGTATCCCAAACTGTGTGTCTGGTGTGCACCGTACTGCGTGTCTGGTCTGCCTTTACGGAAGGTTGTTTCGCCGTTTGAT
Organism: Semaprochilodus insignis; assembly: GCA_034552555.1. Lineage (NCBI taxonomy): Eukaryota > Metazoa > Chordata > Actinopteri > Characiformes > Prochilodontidae > Semaprochilodus > Semaprochilodus insignis. The sequence continues at coordinate 24,326,438 of CM067497.1, forward strand.
ATGTACATGTAACATATCAGATATTGGCGTCAGCCCGGAATCCCCGTGTTGGTGCGTCATTAGCAGATTATATACTGTATATTCCAAACGTATAAGCTCACCGGCCCACGGAAATGAGTCCCCTTGTGTGTTTAAGGTGGTAGTACTTTCAGGCTCCTGCAGGTGGCGCTGCACGAGGATGATGGGGCTATAAATCCCTGCGGGGTGTGAGTGACGGGATCCATAGATTGGGAAGAGGTGGGACAGTACAGGGAATGTCTCGTTCCATGTGTGGAAAATGGCTCCAGAGCAGATGTTAATGATTGGCTAAAAGGAGTGACTGCATTTGGGCGTGCCAAAGACCATAGTGTGAAGGAAGTAGCTGAATCTGCAGGTGTATGGAAGCGTACGGTCATACGGGTCTACCAGCAGTGGATAAAATCCCAGTCTACAGGGAATTCTCCTCGGAATTGTGCCAGGAAAGGCATCTACAAAATCTGGACCAACTGCACAATGCTTTGATGTAAGAGTGTCTGAACATTGATGTGGCTACATCCAGAAACTTGTCCGGTACATGCCCAATCCAGTCCCAGCTGTTACTGGTGCTGGTGGAGGTGTTACACGGTGTTAGGTACGGTTCAGTTACAGGGGGCTCAGTTTTTGATCTGGGGGCGTTTTCTGGCTGAGGGTGTTGAGTTGAGTTTACTAATGGAGTAATCAGTCGGCGGGAAACACTTATGGAAATTGTTATTCACAGGCCCTGGAGGGGAATGCCGAAACAGGTCTGCGGTCGATCACTAACCCCTCCTCTTTTTCCTTTCCTTTGTCTTTCAGGTGCTGCGCTGTGATTGGCTGAGCTTCCCGTCAGGGCTTCCCCAGGTTGTGTCACAATGAGCCCGTGAATAGTTGTGAATGACGCTCATCCTCCTGAAGACATACGCACGCATACGTTACACCTCCAGGCCTTGGAGCTTAACAGGCTTTAGCTGCAGCTGTCGTCCTCCCGATGGACCGGAGAGGCTCTGTTGGACCGGCCTCTTGGCTTCGGGTCTCTTCTCATGATGTTCGCTGCTGCTGAACCTTTTGGGCAGAACCGGAAAGCAAGTAACACTTCTGAGCAAAAAGCAGAAAGTCACATGAGCTAATGTGTGCTAACAGTTGTAAACCAGAAAGCTGAGAAGACGAACGGAAACCACACACAGGACTTCCTGTCTGTTCGTAGCTGTTTTACGAGCTCAAAGCCGTTTTAAGTGCCTTTCATCATTTCTCCTCCTTCTGTTTGCGTTCAGGGTCCGCACTTGTTGCTCCTCCGTCTGTGAGGGAGGTTTCCTCCTGCTTAGCTGTCCTGCCACCTGAGTTCTAAGTTGTCGGACCTCGTCTCTAACCACCATGTTCTAGAAACAGATTTTGTGTCCCAACAAAAAAGACTTTTGCATGCCTTCATATGAGAGAAGCTCTTTGGCCTGCCATCACCATCAGGCATGAAACCTCCGTAGGCTGAGAAACCTCAGTAAAACCGTTTATTATTTTTTAAAATCCTTTTATTTTCCACTCCAGCTCGTTTTCCGCCCCCTCTCGTCTCGCCATGCTCTCCTTTCACTCCAAATGGCGATATTTGTTCATGCTGCTGGGCGTCCAGCTCGTGGTCATGGCTCTCCTGTCCAGGGACGGCTACCAGAAGAGGGTGACATACTTTTTCCGGATTTTCCGGAAGTCGGACGGGATGTCTGGGGCTGCCGGCCATGGGCGGAATCACACGGGTGCGGACGTCTACGCCAACCTGTCCTCCTTGGTCAACGTCCACGGCAAGGAAGACATTCCCTACTGCCCGAAAACTTCGCCGCTAATAGGTGAGTTCATGTTAGCGTTGTGACTTGCCCAGTTGGATCGGTGGTCAACTCAGATGTTCAGAGCTGCCGTTCTGTCCTGTTCAGCCAAAATCAAACCACTTTAAGAACCACCGCAGTTTATGTCCATTTTATTGGTGTCATGTTTTAATATCTTGGCTGGAAATATGTGCTAATGTCCTAATATGAGCTTTACAGCGCAACAAAGTACAATATCATGTAATACATAAGCCCACCAGACAAAAACTGAGCCCCCTGTGACTGAGCTGTACCCAACAGCCTGTAATCCCTCCACCAGCTCCAATAACAGCTGTGACTGGATGAGGCATGTACTGGACACGTTTCTGGGTGTAGACCACATCAATGTTGAGACACTCTTACATCAAAGAATTGGTCCGTTGGTCCAGATTTGGTGGATGCCTTCCCTGGCACAATTCCGAGGAGAATTCCCTGTAGACTGGGATTTTAGCCACTGCTGGTAGACCCGTATGACCGTACGCTTCCACACACCTGCAGATTCAGCTACTTCCTTCACACTATGGTCTTTGGCACGCCCAAATGCAGTCACTCCTTTTAGCCAATCATTAACATCTGCTCTGGAGCCATTTTCCACACATGGAACGAGACATTCCCTGCACTGTAGCACCTCTTCCCAATCTATGGATCCTGTCATTCACACCCTGCAGGGATTTATAGCCCCATCATCCTCGTGCAGCGCCATTTGCAGGAGCCTGAAGGTACTACCACCTTAAATACACAAGGGGAGCTTGTAGTATATTATTGTACTCGGGCAGAAAGTGTTGTTTTCTTCAAGGACTCTTATTTTGAAGCCTTCTGAATTCAGGGGGGAGAGCAGCGTGAGTCTACGGCTGCTTGGTGCATGTTAGCTGTATCTCATTCTTAGAGTGCTCTGTTATCGTGCTCCTTCCATGTGTGCAGTGAGGCTGGAGCAGATTCAGCCTTTAATACAGCCTCCGGTTTGTACAGAAGCCGTTTCCTCCTTCTGTAGCGCTAACGTACTGTACAGCACGAACCAAATCGCAGACTCTTCAGACGCTTCAGATCAGCTACAGACACGAGTCTGTGTTGCTATGTGTCCAGCCATCTGCACCCACGATCATGAGGGGTTAAAGGTTCAATTAGCAGGTAAACCCGTGGTAGAACTTTGTGTTAGATCGTTCAGCAAAGCTGTTTTACTCTGAAAGATCGAATTATACTGTGGAGCCACAAGGAGGCAGCAATGAAGCCCCCCCCCATGAAACCTGTGATTTACACCCCGAATTAAAGTCTCACTCCCAATACAAGTCAGGAACATCTTGATTGGATAGTTTCCCTCCATCGCTCAGCCCTGACTTGGTGTTCTGTTAGCTTCCCTCCCCGGCATCGAAGCTCAGAGCGTTTCCTGTGAATGTGCTTCACTGGTGTGTCGCAGGCATACGCGGCATGTCCTCACTGCGCCCGCAAACGTGACCACGCTGACTCATAATGGGAGCTTGGTGTGAGCTCAGTTTCAGGAGCACGGCCCAGCAGGTTACACACATGACGTCAGTGCTGCTGAGCACGCCAAGACTTATCAGAGATCAGGAAGTGACTGAGCTCGTTCTTATTGGCTCCAAATCAGCCCTCAGTAAAACTCCTCCTCTTCCTCTGTACGATGATGTAGCTGTCTCTCCTTCCGTACTGATCCGAAGTCTGGGTGTCATCCTCCGTCCAACCCGCTCATGTAGTGCCCACATCGACTCTGTAGTCACAACATCTTTCTTCCATCTGCACAACATCACCGCCACAATCGGACCGTCTCTCGCTCAGTCTGCCACTGAGCCCTAACCCTAACCCTTCTAGCCCGTCTCTTCACCCGCACCCGCCCACACCACCATATCACACCCGTTCTCCGGCATCTCCACAATCTCACTCCTCCTTACCTGTCTGATCTTCCTAACACACCTGCTCTCGGCTCCTCCTTAGCTGTCTGATCTTCCTAACACACCTGCTCTCGCTCCTCCTTAGCTGTCTGATCTTCCTAACACACCTGCTCTCGCTCCTCCTTACCTGTCTGATCTTCTTAACACACCTGCTCTTGCTGCTCCTTACCTGTCTGATCTTCTTCCTTACAAACCCTCTGGTTCTCTGAGGTCTTCTACAGCTGGGCTACTCACCATTCCTCCGTCCAACCCGCCTGGCTTTGGTGACCGAGCATTTTCTAGATTTGCTCCCACCGCTGGTCAAACGGTCCATTTCACTCTCTGCATTTAAATCTAATCTTAGATCACGTCCCTTCACGCTCGCTTAGAACCTGCCTCAGGCGTGAACTGCTCTTCAACACACCCTGCTCATATTCTGTTTGCCTTTGTTGTCAGATGCTCGTGCGTTTTTTTGTTTTTTTTTGTGAACTAACAATTGTAAGCGTCTTTGGGTTCTTGAAAAGCGCCATCTAAGAACAAAGTATTATTATTAAGACGTATCAAAAGCTCTAAAATCACCATCACTCAGCTCGTTCTGCGTATCACCCTGTTCACTCACTGTTCAGAGAGCTCCCGAGAAGAGCGGTGTGGAGCTGAGCTACAGCGACTGTTGCTGCGCGCCACTGGAGTGGAGTTGTTTACATTGGCCGGGAGTCACCCCGTCAATCATCTGACACGCCCACACAGCTCCAAGCAGAAGCAGAAGTTTATGGAGCAATTCTCTATTAAACCCTATAAATTAATGTGGACGTGAAGCTGAATATACTGCTGGATGACGCTTGTCCCGCGGCGTATCATCTTCACCAGCACAGCTCGACCTCCTCTGTACACAAGCCAACAGAGAGGTGATTCATGCCGTCTGACAGGTGCTTATTACCAGTGTAAGTGGTGATAGTAAGGACGCAGACTTTGCTACTAAAGACTTCCTGTTTTGTGTCTAATACGGGACACGGTCACTTAACAGCCGACAGTAATATGGCCTGAGAGAGCCGTTTAGGTCCACTGAAACCTCCTCACAGCAAGCTCAGCCCTTTAACAGAGCAGTGAAGCTGGGAGGCAACTTTTTAAAGGGCCAATACCATGGAAAACCAGGTGACGTCAGGTCAAGTCAAGGATATTTATACAGCGCCATTTACAACAGATGTTGTCACAAAGCAGCTTTACAAAGAACCCGAGTCCAAGTCCCTGGGTTCTCCGGGAGCAGGCCAAGGACGACAGTGGGAGGGAGAAACACGAGCCGTGTAGAGAGAGAGAGAGTCGTGTCAACGTGAGTTCAGAATGCTTCATGGTCACATGGTCACAGATAGATAGGAAGTTATCAGCGGGTAGGCTGAACGGATAAACCTAACGAGAGAGAGAGAACTGGGAATTCTGGTCATTAGTAGTCAGTAACGCCTTTATCTAGATCCTACATTCAGTCCAGGTTACGGTTCTGTTCAGTGTTTGGAGTCTAAGATCTGCTTTAAATCATATTAACAGCGCCGTATTACCAACCACGTACTCCAGAATGGAGGTCCACATTTCATCTCCTCCACCCACAACTCCACCCACCACTCCCCCTTACCCGCCATGTTATAGTCAGTGTTTTATCTCCCCCTGCAGAACCACAGTTAGAGGACTGTCTCTCTCCACAGCGCTGGATTAGACGGTGTTAAGTAAAGGAGATTCACAGTTAACGTGGCTAATGCTATGTATGGCTAACCTTATCCAGTATGCTAGCCCAGTACAAACAACAAACAAACAAATTATTAACTGTTAAACAATAAATAGTACTGGTATGTAAGTAAAGTGGAGTCTCTGGAGTGTCCAGGTGTGCAGATGTACAGGATATACAGTACAGTGTCATAGTGCAGATTAATAAACCTCTGATTGAACATGAGATTCAGTCCTCATCTGTCCTCTTCCCTCTTCCGGCCCCACTGGGAAGAGTTAAAGAGCCTGATGGCTCTCGGGACAAAGGATCTCCTGAGTCTGTCTGTGGAGCAGCTCTGTGACAGTAACCTGCCACTGAACTTGCTCCTTCTGTCCATGATGATGGTGTGCAGTGGGGGCCCATCATCCATAATGGACAGCAGTTTGTGCAGTGTCCTCCTCTCCGCCACCGTCACCACAGAGTAGCTGTTAGCTCTTAGCGTTCCCTAAATCTACCAGTCTAGTGGGGGATAGTCCACTAACATGCTGTAATGCACACGGTAACCTGATTTAGACGTGCTGGTTATATACAGTCTGGCTATTTAAACCTCTTAGTTCCTCACAGTCCATCACGAACGTTCTACTCTGGAACTACTGGGAGGTTCCACCATCCGCCATTGGTGGAAAAACATGGTCCATTGGGTGTACAGCGTTGACACGACTCTCTCTGTCTCTACATCGCTCTGGGAGAAACTTCCTCAGAGCAAGAGGAAGAAACCTCGAGAGGAACCAAGACTCAAAAGGGGAACCCATCCCCCTCGGGTCCACACTGGCTAGCAAGACGAGCAACATAAACAGGATCTGAATTTACAGTTATATACAGTAGTGGTTACAGAATCACCCAGAACTGTAAGAGTACAGCAGGAGTGACAGTGAAAAACAGCCCTGGAAGTCTGAATGAAGCCACTGAAACCAGTGGACCCAGTGAAACCAGTGGACCCAGTGAGCACTGTAAGGAGTTAATTCCAGTTAAAACCCTGAAGATCTGTTACTTGTATTGAAACAAGAGTTCCGTAACTGATTTCCTGTTTAGAGGATAAGTAATCTGAGACGACGCTGAGAGAGACTAGTGTAGCTGTTAGCCTGTTAGCAGTTAGCAAATCCTTCGTGTAGCTTTCATAAGTATTGCCTGGCTGTGACTCATGTGGCATGACAGATGGGACAAGGAACCATAATTGGTCTCTCTAGTCCGCACCAGTGTGGAACAGCACTTGGGATGAACCTTTTTCAGTTCCGATACTGCTACGAAACTGCGTATCGCTCGATACCCAATACCGATCCAGTACTGAATATGAATAAACTGTGTATATCACCATGTGGGGGAGACTTGAGGCATCAGGATTGACTTCCCAGCTGACTCCTTGGCTCACTCCGAGTTGTAGTTCCTGTTTGTAGGTCGAGTCTACCAGCACGCTGCACCCTTACTGCTGATGTATGGCATAACATGCGCCGCAGATGAATGGAAGTGAATGGATCTGCCCCGTAGATTGGCCCAATTATCCGATACCCAATCCGGCTAATACTTTCAATATCAAAACCGATATTCAGTCCTAATACCGGATCATTGTATCCCTAAACAGCGTAGCACGGCCTTGAGGACCGTTTGGCTTGGACAGTGGAAAAGAGGCCAGTGTTTCTGAGCCCTGGTCCTGAAGGCCCACTTCCCTTCACACTGCAGTGCTTTCTCTGCTTCATCACAGCCGCTTTAACTCAGTATCGGGCTTTTACCGAGCTGATGAGCTGGACCAGGGCTCAGAAACATGGTCTGAGATCAGTCATGAAGGCGCAGTAACGGCCTGTTTCACTGTAAGAGATGGAGAGGGGGTGGACGGTGGTCATGTGAAATGAGCAGTGGTCATGTGAGGTAATTAAAGTCTCACAAGTGCTGCGGTTTTGGTGCGCCGTTGGCTTCATACGGCTGAAAGCCATCGGCGGGTTGGTTTGTGGTGAACGTGAGGGCGGGAAGGAACCCTGTCAGAGATCAGGGTGAAGTCTTCCCTGCCTGTCTTTGACCCGGAGGCCCAGTGAAGGAGCATTCCTCAGATACAAACACGGCAAAGCCACAAGCATGCCGGGCGTCTGCTGGGCGTGTGCTGAGCGTTCAGGTTAATCCTTCAAGACATGACGGTGGAGCTTCAGTCCTGAACACAGTGGCGTTAAAGGGCACATGTTCCCCTTTTTGGTGGCACATTTATTTTCATGTTCACACGCTCAGAACAGACATACAACCACTTACCTTCCGCTCTTCATGGGCTGTGTTTCTTAGTCAGCTTGCAAGAGGGGTATATGTAAATGAGCTCTGTTCTGATTGGCTGTGCCTCAGAAAGCAGTTTCTAGGCTGAAACACTACTGATAATGTCATTGTGAGTGGGCGGGGCTAAATACAAGTGTACAGTATATGTGCATTCTTGGTTCTTGTTGCATTGAATTCACAGCTGGCAGTTAGGGCAGCGTGCTCTCCCAGTCTATACATGGAAGTGGTTGGATGGTTCAGGGATAAATGGGGTTGTCCTGGGGAAAAAAAGCCTGAAGGAAGCAGGAAGTGGGCATTGTGTTAGGGTCCACTTTAGACATTTGTTTACTTTGTTCTGTCTGCATTAGCCTTTATCAGGAGCAGCAGAGTCACAAGGCCGTTCTGGACTTTTCCTGTATTGCCCCCTTCCGGGAAGCAACACCGTACATACCCCGCAACACTATGAATGAAGGTAACAGCAGAGGAGTTGCTTCTGTTGACTCTGGATGTGTGTCCAGACAGGAATGAAACTGGGTGTGTAGGTTTGACATGGTGAGACATGCTAATGAGTCAGGTTTCACACTCGGCCGCACATGTGATGTCAGCAAGGACGGGTCTTATCTCTGTACCTGACTGACCCAACAGCCACGATTACAGACATCCAGCGAGCAGTGATGTCCTCCACCCCTACTGCACCATCTGCAGGAACTGTGTGAGGATATTCAAGCTGCATGGGGTGGATTATCACAGGACACCATTTTAAATACTTTTTTTGTTTTGTTTACTGTTTCATATTAAGGCAGGACTCTACAGGTGAGGAGGGTAAAGACTTTTATTAATGAGATCACCATCAAACATCCCCAGCTGACAGTTTTCTGAAATTTGAAGGTTAAATATACAAATGAGCCATTATCTACTAATATATGTGTACATTTGCATACGAACAGAAACAGGAACCGAATGGTGTGTAGGAGTCAGAACCAAAGGTTTTTACAGAGGGAGGAATTTTAGATCTCTCTTTTTAAGCCATAAATAGCCATAAAATCTCATTTTCACCATATTTTATAGGCATAAATTGTTCTATATCTCAGGCTACGAGTGATATATGATCAGTCCCCCTCTATAAAAGCCTTCAGAATATAGATGCTGATAGAACTGGAGCATCTGCCGGATGTAAGAGCTACTAAGGTGGCTCTAGATATGAGTTATAAACACGCAAGGTGACTCTTTTTCTATTGTCTGCTGAGCTTACTGAATGATTCGTAGTAAATACCGGTGACAAATTCACAGTGGTTATTAAATCATTTTACTGAGGAACCCTGCATAGTTACTCAAATTCACGTTTCAGTACTGGCCATTTAAGATACAGTTGATTGTGAGTGGGTCAGTGTTGTGGTTGGTAGCTGGTGGTCAGTGGAATGATGCAGGTGTGGTGAAATGACCTTTACTGTTCAGACTGTGTGGGCGGAGCTGACTACGATGAGTTATAGGCATCAGGATTAATAACTGCATGGCAGGAAGAGGAATAATAATCCAGAGAATTGGAGGAAATGCTCTCCGTACTGCATTAACATAACCTCTTCTCACACAGGTGGACCCATCCACGTTACCTTCCGCTCAGGACTCACGCTTGCTCAGATCGAGCGGAAGAATCCACTGGTGGTCCGCGGGGGGCGCTACAGGCCACCGGACTGCGAGGCTCGGCACCGCACCGCCATAATCATCCCCCACAGGAACAGGGAGCACCACCTGAAGTTCCTCCTCTACTACCTGCACCCGTTCCTACAGCGGCAGCAGCTCAACTACGGCATCTACGTCATACATCAGGTATGCGCCGCGGGGGGCAACTGGTTTCAAAGCTCAGATGCTAAAGATCCCAAAATGCTAAAGATCCCGAAATGCTAAAGATCGACGGGACTGTGCGCCCCTTTAACTCAGACTTGGAGTCGGTTGGTGAACATTATTGAAGGTTTACAAAGTACCAGCTCCAAACAGCCTGTTGTATAATCACTGTTTGTGATGTGAAGACGAAGTACTGAATCAGCAGTTTGGCCCCGCCCCCTCTCACCCTGAAGTTATTAAGGTTGGAAATGCGTTCATGTGGAACATTACAGCTGTTTTTGTACATGAAAACCACAGGAATGTTCTAAACTGAGCTCGAGATGAAAACATGAATCTGTAATAGACGAGCTGAAATCAGTGCAGTCCGCGCTGCTACACCGTAAGACCACCATCGTCTGTTTGGTGTATTAGGTTAATATTAGCCATCTGTTTCTGAATTCTAATTTTTGATCAAGTATGATGTAAACCGTGTTGCTCAGAAAGGTTTGGTGTGAAACACTGTTCTAGTGAAACTTGCTGAGTCAGATCCGTTCCCAGTGTTAGTGAAGGTAACCAGACGTCCCCCTCTAAAAGCTCCCTCACAGAAAGTTCCTACATGAGGTGGTTCTGAATACGCTGCCTGATGTCTGAGACGCTGTTTATGATAGTGTGGAGAAGATTTCAGCCTTAAACTCCATTCATGGTGGAGGGATACATGCTGCAGGGCGCTGGGAGGTAAAATAGTCCCCCAAAGAAACTTAGTATTTCCAGGTTTTCCAGATTTTCCATCATCAACATTCCATATACACTCAGAAGACACGTGTAGGTTCACTGGTGGGTTAGATAAATAATAATAAAGTGTCTATATGTGTGTTCTAGACATGGAGAACCATGGTTCCCATCACCACCACCACTGTACAGAAGTCTCTGCAATCAACTATTTCATACCAAACCATCTCAGCCACTGAGTTATGCGAAAATGGCTGGAATTCCTGTTTAAACTCGGATTTCTGGTTCCTGTAGGAAAACATGTACTTCCTAATTTTGTTGGGGCATTTTAACGTTTATGCATCATTTGAACTCAGCAGCTGCTGTTGACACTGTGTGAACATCTCATGATGAATGGACCAACAGAAATGGCCCTGAACTGCTCGGAAAGACGTCTGGTTCCATTGACTTCCATTAAGGTTAAATGAGGTTTTTGCCCTCTCCTGTGAAGTTGCCGTTTTAGAGCTACTGGCTTTTCTTTGGACAGCTACAGTACATAAATGGCTTTAGTCCTGCACTTCCACATATCAGTCGAATATCAAACGGCTTTGCCCACTCTTCTGTTCTTTGGTTCTTCACCTTAGACAGTCTTCGCTGCTCAGGTAAGCCTCAGGCCTTTTCAAAGAGGGGAGGAGCCATTAGTCCTCACTTTAGACTTCAGACTCAGTTACCCAGCTAAACTGAGGAAATGCCCCAGAGTGAACTTTACCTAGGCTGCTCTCACGCACCACCTGCAATACACGGTGAAGCACAGGCACAGTGGGATCCACAATAACCTAACCCTGCCCCCTGCTGGTCACTCAGATACAGTGCATTAAGGGAATTGGTGTGTTCAGGTTTACGCTTATCCCTTTATCCTCTTAGCACTTATTCTTTATTCACACACACACACACACAGAGGCACAGATTCTGATCTACATAAAGTTCAGGACATTAATAAATCTGGTAGTTTAATCTGAATTATGCTACAACAATTACGTTGATGCTACATTTTGCAATAACTGTGTAAACATTCTGTGGCACTAATACATTCAAACAAAAATCTACTGCTGGGTCGTAAGTCTGTACATACTAAAAGCTCTTAATGTCTGGTGGGAAATCTTGGTTACACTGACATACCAAACTTTATCCATCATGTTGTCGCTGTCCAAAGAAAAGCCAGTATCTCCAAAATGGCAGCTTTACAGCAGAGCACAAAAACCTGATCTAGTTTGAATGGAAGTCAATGGAACCAGACGTCTTTCCAAGCAGTTTTGGGTCATTTCTGTTGGTCCATTCATCATGAAACGTTCACACAGTGTAAACAGTAGCTGCTGTATTCAAACAATACAATTAGGTGATATAGAAATTAACTTATGGCTTAATTTGATGGCATATGCCCTTTAAATTAAACAGGAAGTAGTGTATAAAAACCACATGGGCTGCTGCATATTCAGAAACCAGAGCTGACCCATTTGGGAACCAGTAGAATTTGGGGTTCTAGTTCTAGTTGATTTTCCACCTGCATGAGAGAGAGCTGGAACAATTACAATAAGGACAGAAGGTTATGTGTCTTGTTGAGCTAATTAGCTGTGTTGCGTTCTGGTTAGCTTAACTTATTGGCTAATATGATGTAATATACGGCACTGTTCTGCACTCAGACAAGAACGTCTTCAGTTCCAGTATCGAGCGAAGATGAGAATTTCCTTTGTCAGGTGTGAAAATATGAGCAAAAACTCATAGCTTGGCTAGCTTCTGTCAATTTAGCAAACTCTTTGCAAAGTAGCAACAGTAAAAATTACACTATATCGCCAAAAGTATCCGCTCGGCTGCCGTTCCACACGTATGAACTTGAGCTACATCCCATTAATCCATGTCTTTATGGACCTTGCTTTATGCACTGGTGTGCAGTCATGTTGGAACAGGAAGGGGCCGTCCCCAAACTGTATAGGCCACAGGACAGACGCTCTTATCCTGAACGACTAACAGCTGCGCTTAGTGTTCCGTCGGAGAACGTTTCCTAGCTGATATAAGAACGTTAGAGTCTAAAACTCGCCATGAGCTCAGACACTGCCTGGGGGCCACTACTGATGCCTAGAGAGAAGAGTAAAGAGTTAAATACAGCAGAAGAGCACTACCTGGCAACCCCAACCCTGCGCTCATACCTAGAGAGAAGAGTACAGAGTTAAATACAGCAGAAGAGTACTACCTGGCAACCCCAACCCAGCGCTCATACCTAGAGAGAAGAGTACAGAGTTAAATACAGCAGAAGAG
>CM067497.1:24373861-24387284 GCA_034552555.1 Semaprochilodus insignis
TAATAATAGTATATTTATATTCTACGTTTTTGTCTTGTTTTCAGTCGCTCAACAGCAAAACTCGTGTTGTTCGCCGTTTCGGCCTCCAGGTGGCGCCGACGCGCCTCACGGCGACAACAAAACCCGCGAAGAAGAAGCGCGCGGTCGTTGAGTGCTAAACAACAGCGGCGCAGCTCGGAGCTCCGGAGCGCGACTACAACACGGATTTTAAACGTCTTTATGGTCTAAAATTACAGATTTATTGCTCCTGATAATATATACACACGGAGGAGAACTTTATCCGGTGATGTTGAGGTATGTTACACGGTCTGTATTATTATAAACGGGTATAATAGTGGCTGTGTTTGTGTTGAAGCTGGTAGGTCGCTGATGTGTTGGAGGTCTGAGCGATGCTTAGGGTAAATATCGCGATGTTGGTGGTAAATATCGCGGTATTTGCTCAATATATCGCGGTATCCCGGTTTCAGGTGATATATAGGTTAGCGTTAATGAACCTAATGAGCTTCCTGAGTGCTGCTGCTCGATACTCGACTTGTAAACCTGGTAAACAGTGGCCCTGAAGAGTAGTGGTCACTTTAATCAGTCAGAACCTCTTTATTCCATCGAGTATGTCATATACACAAGGAGTTAGTCTTGGTGAGTCACACGTGTATAGGAATAGAGCAGGAAAGGAGCTGACGAGATGAGTAAATGTCTGTACTTCTGTTTACGCATGTACATATTATATTCATATGTAAGTCTACATTATAAACACCATCATTCCTATTTACAGAATATTAAAGAGTGATATGAACATTTATGAGCTTTATGAACTCAACCATGAAGAGTTATGAGAATTCGTTGGCCAGCAGATCAAGATCATTTAACCGTGGGGGCTGAACAGTATCTAATTGTGATTTTGCTGTGATTTAAATGGTGATTATTTCCTGTATATTGAAGTTCAGGCCTGTTATTTACATTTACATTTAGGCATTTAGCTGACGCTCTTATCCAGAGCGACTTACAAGGTTATTCATTTTACCGGTAGGCCAGTGCAGTGTTAGGAGTCTTGCCCAAGGACTCTTATTGGTGTAGCTCAGCATTTGCTACATTGACTGGGTTTCGAACCCCCGTCTCCCACATAGGGTGGTAGCGTTCTGGTGGGTTGTGGTGTTAACCGCTGAGCCACACCAACCTGTTATTTTGGCCAAGACCACCAGAACCCAGAACCTCAACTTGAACCTGCCAGTGAGTCATGGTTGTGATGTCACAGCCTATGTTTTTTTTGTTCATGTTGGGTCTGGATGGTCTACCTCTGTGTTTCTCAGCCCTGGTCCTGGAGGCTCCGGGCCCTGCACACTGTGGTGCTTTTCTGCTCCCGTCACACCTGATTCAACTCATCAGCTCGTTAATGAGCCCTTTCAAGCAGGGAGTCCACAAAGACGTCCAGGGACGGGTTCCTGATGGACCAGGGTTGAGAAACACATCTCTAACTCCCCTATAGGCCGTTTAAAAGCTCTGGTTCCAGCTTAATGTTCCACCTTAAGACAACGCTGTTGATCGTATAGTCTGGAAGGAGAATTGCGGCTCTTGGGATTTGAACATTTTAATCGTGATTGCGGTATTAAAACGGTTCCTCTTTCAGCCCAGTTTTGTAGGTCACTTACTCGTGTAAGAGGGGAACGCTGATGGTTCTGGAGCCCCTAAGGTGACACGGTGGTCATTTTAATAGGGCGTGTCCACAAATGAATATATGTGTGGTTCCACATGAAATGAGAAACTTGCCTGAGTGCGGTAATTCACAGGCTTATTAAATAATAATGACCATGTTAATTTGGGGGCTCCAGAGACGGTGCACGTTTGGCCGGGCTGTGCTAGGGGTTCTGCAGAAGCTTAGAGGTGGTAACTCTGGAGGTGTTCATGGACAAATCATGAGCTGAAGACCTTTGGGTCTGGCTTTTTGCTTCCTAACACAGCAGATATGAAGTATAGCGCAGATGCATAAATACTTTCAGTGCCACTGTTGCCTGTTTTGACTGGACCGTGCTCACAAAGCTGCAGGGAACCGCAATCTGAGTGTGTTCATCTAGCATATGAACAGACAGACACACAGACACGGCTAGAATTTATGGCACTGTGGTTGCCACAGTGACCATCGATAAATGTTGTGTAACAATCAAAAAGGTTTCGATTCTTGGGTATTAAATTCTCTTTTTTTAGCCAGAATTCATGGATGTCCCCCAAACTGTTTCACCAAATGGAGCGTTTTTACGTCCATGTAGTGAAAATTACATTCTGACTTTGAGAAATTCCAGTTATTACACATTCAGGCGTATGTGCGTCCAGTGAACCCTGGGTTGATTAGGTCCTACACGTTTTAGGCAGTTGTACTTTGCCCACCTCGCAATGTGACCCTGCTGTGTTCTCCTGTTTGCCAGCTCGTATCGGTGTCCTGTGCCTTCAGAGTGAGTAACCTGTTCTGTCCGCACGCAGCTGAGTCTGGAATGACCACGTCTCAGAGATACCAGAGCTCCAGGCCTAAAGGTACAGGTCACTCAGTGCTGGGTCGCTCACTGTAGCCGTTACCTCAGTGAAACAGAGGGTGATGTTTACTGTGTTGTTCCTATTTGTGGCATAGCCGCACTCTCGGACATGGAGTTCCAAACCCCGGCCGTGTCGGAGAAGTTCCAGAGCCGCTTTGGATGGAGGCCGAACAGAGTTGATGGTGCGGACACCGGACTGGGCACCACAACCTCTGACAGCGCAGAAGGTGAGGATATTCTGGTCGAGAGTGTTGAGGCTAAACTCTGGGCGATATGGAGGGATACGGAATCTCCAGTGTCGTACCAAGTCGTGTGTCATGCTTCATTGATTTTCCTGTTTTAGATTTGGATCTCTCCATGTGTTTAAGTGAATCCGTGTATGTGGTCTTGACTCTTACATAAAGCATTAAGGGTCTCTTGTGAAATGGCTGTGAAGTCGTGTCTGTGAGGCCTGAGAGCTATACCTTCTTCTGAACGTGTGATTCTGGCTGTTTTGGTGGCCGTTTTGGAGCAGGCCGGTGAGGGACTGTAGTGTTGGGGAGCATGTACCATGTAGATGATGGGCTCCTGTGTTGGCAGGGGTGTTAGTAAGGGTGGGGAGTACTGTGTTAGTGAAGGGCTCCAATGTTGGTGAAGGTAGAAGTACTGTGTTGGTGAGGGGTGCAGTTCTGTTTTGGTGAGGGGCTCCAATGTTGGTGAGGGAGGGAGTACTGTATTGGTGAAGGGCTCCAGTGTTGGTGAGGGTAGAAGGACAGTGTTGGTGAGAGAGTACTGTGTTGGTGAGGGTGGAAGGACAGTGTTGGTGAGGGAGGGACTCCGGTGTTGGTAAGGGTAGAAGGACAGTGTTGGTGAGGGAGGGGCTCCAGTGTTGGTGAGAGAGTACTGTGTTGGTAAGGGTAGAAGGACTGTGTTGGTGAGAGAGCACTGTGTTGGTGAGGACAGAAGGACTGTGTTGGTGAGAGAGCACCGTGTTGGTGAGGACAGAAGGACAGTGTTGGTGAGAGAGTACCGTGTTGGTGAGGACAGAAGGACAGTGTTGGTGAGAGAGTACCGTGTTGGTGAGGACAGAAGGACAGTGTTGGTGAGAGAGTACCGTGTTGGTGAGGGTGGAGGGATTGAGTAGGTGAGAGGACCCCCATGCTGGTGAGAGACCCCATATTGGTAACCCCCCCCCGTCCATATTGAGAGACCCCCCCAAATTGTTGGTGGGAGCCCCCCGTGTAGGCGAGGTGGTGCGCTGCTGGCGAAGCGGGGACAGTAATATCCTGCTGGGTTCCTCTTGGAGGACGGGGTATTTTTAGCTGTAGCGATGAGGTCATCACGGTCTCCTTGGAGAGCTGGAAGTGTGTGGTGTATTGTAGTCCACTCCCAGAATTCCCAGCAGCTGTGTTTGGCCTGTGACGGGGATCCTCGTTTAGAGGGTTTAAACTGGAAGGCTGAACGGAAAGAGTGAAGCGCTTCCTCCTCCCTCCGCTGGAACACGGGTAGATTAGCTGTTCTGCCGAGCTGCACTGGGAATGTCCTGCTCTGTCCTGATCCGAGCAGAGAGCGCTGTGCGGCGTGATGGGAATGGTCATCGCTTTGGCACATCGACTCATGCAGCGTGACTGTGGCAATGTCGTGGCAATGGGCTGTAGGAATGATATCCAGGTTGCCAGAGCTGGAGAATATGATCATATCTGTTACTGTGATGTTATATCATCACTCCAACCTGCTCTTTACAGCATACGGTGGATTTCCTCAGGACCTGATGAGCATTTCCTATTTCCATAAATCCATACAAACCGGGAATCCAGATCTGGCTCAACTGACCAATTCTTTGATGTAAGAGTGTCTGAACATTGATGTGGCCCACATCCAGAAACGTGTCCAGTACAGGCCAAATCCAGTCACAGCTGTTATTGGAGCTGGTGGAGGAGTTACATGGTGTTAGGTACGGTTCAGTTACAGGGGGCTCAGTTTTTGTCCGATGGGCTTATGACTGTGATAAATGATAACATGCAGTCTCAGTAACCGAGCTCCAGTGTTGGTGTCATGTTGGTACTAAGCAACCAGAGCTGTGCAGACGGTTCTGGGCTTCAAGCTTCAGTTTATTTGGCTGTAAAAGTGCCGCCGGTTCAGTTAAACTCCTCCGCGGCGGTGACGGAGGCGTGTTTCCAGGTGGGATGGCGGGTCTGTTAGGAGCCTGGAGACTCTGGCACTGTTGTGATGGGAGTTATCTAGGCTTGGGCGGGTGCTGTAAAGGAGTGGAGCTGTTTAAACTTGTCCAGAGAGCACATAAAGAACGCTTCCTGAGGCAGAACACGGAGGAACGCTACTGTCTGCTAACCAACGTGGCATGCAAACCACATTCCCTCTGTTTCCCTCTTTACTCCTCTCACAGTCCGCCAGCCGGGACACGATTACCTGTGAAATGTTGTTTAGTCCAATTTCTGTATCACTGAGGACTTCACTGACCATATAGGATCAGACACAGCAGTGCTGCTGGAGTGTTTAAACACTGTGTCCACTCACTGTCCACTCTATTAGACACTCCTACCTTGCTGGTCCACCTTGTAGATGTACAGTCAGAGACGATAGCTCATCTGCTGCTGCACAGTGCAGTGTTGGTCATCCTCTAGTCCTGCCCCACAGGACGCTGCCCCACAGGACGCTGCCCCACAGGACGCTGTTGTCTGGATAGTTTTGGTCGGTGGACGATTCTCAGTCCAGCAGTGACACTGAGGTGTCCAGCAGCACTGCTGTGTCTGATCCACTAACACCAGCACAACACACACTAACACACCACCACCACGTCAGTGTCACTGCGGTGCTGAGAATGATCCACCACCCACATCATACCTGCTCTGTGGTGGTCCTGTGGGGGTCCTGACCATTGAAGAACAGGGTAATACAGTACACAGAGAAACAGATGGACTACAGTCTGGACCTGTACAACTACAGAGTGTCCTGTATGGTCAGTGGAGTGGACAGTGATGAGGTAGTCATACCTAATGAAGTCTAAACAAACATAGTGAGAACAGTTCTTATTAAAAATTAAGATTAATAAATATGCGTCTTTGCATGAATGTCATGGCATGGAATTCCGTTGGGTGACTGGACAAGCTCTGGATCAGGTCGGCATGCAATGACCCGTAGCTGAGAACAGTATCTACCCCCTGAAGCCTGAAGCTCACCTGTAATTTGGTTCGTGTTTATAGGCGAGAGCGAAAGTGAGAGGGCACATGAGCACGGTGTTGGTTGGCGGGCTGTTCGTGCTCGTTGGCTCCAGCTTGTTGGGTGAGTGTGCTGTAATACTGAGTGGGTTCTAGGCTAATCCAGATGATCAGTGCGGCTGGTGAGTGTTTGTATTGAGGAGGGTCGTTAGAGCTGGGTTTAAATCAGACTCGCGGGCGGCGCGTCTCTCTGTAACATGAAGCTGCTCTATAAATACACGTACCCTTTCTGCGGGCGGGCGCTAACAGAGCCCTGGGAAACGGAGCGCGCGCTGCAGGCTCACCTTGTCTGGACTTGATATTACTGTTTGGAAGGACATCGGCCTTGAAATGCAGCGTCAGAGAGCAGAAACCAGTGCGGACTGTCCTGCAGCTCGCCGGCCTGTGGACGGACATGCTGCCTTCGGTTGTTTCGGGTGGTTCTGTTTGTGCTGGTCAGTTTAAGGTGAGTTGGGTGAACTCTGTGACTGGGTTTAGGCTGTTTGGCACGATGCTGAGTGGGGATAAACCACAGACTAACACCTTGTATGTCGTATTCGTGTATACTGTGTTCACCAAGTCCAGTTTAACTGAACAAATTTCACTCTCAAAGGTGCAGTTGGTCAGTTTACTGACCGTATGCACTATATCACCAAAAGTATCCGCTCATCTGCCGTCACACACATGTGAACTTGAGCTACATCCCATTAATCCATAGGGTGTAATATGATGTTCCACCTTTACAGCTAGAACAGCTCCAATTCTTCTGGGAAGGCTTTCCACAAGGTTTAGGAATGTGTTTATGGGAATTTCTGAGCACATTTGTGAGGTCAGACACTGATGTTGGACGAGAAGGCCTGGCTCGCAGTCTCCGCTCTAATTCATCCCAAAGGTGTTCTATCGGGTCGAGGTCAGGACTCTGTGCAGGCCAGTCCAGTTCTTCCACACCAAACTCGCTCATCCATGTCTTTATGGACCTTGCTTTGTGCACTGGTGTGCGGTCATGTTGGAACAGGAAGGGGCCGTCCCCAAACTGTCCCCACAAAGTTGGGAGCATGAAATGGTCCAGAGTCTCTTGGACTGCTGAAGCATTACGAGTTCCTCTCACTGGAACTAAGGGGCCGAGTCCAACTCCTGAACACCACCCCCACACCATAATCCCCCCTCCACCAAACTCTACACTCGGCACAGTGCAGTCAGACAAGTACCGTTCTCCTGGTACCGCCAAACCCAGACTCGTCCATCGGATTGCCAGATGGAGAAGCGTGATTGGTCACTCCAGAGAACACGTCTCCACTGCTCTATAGTCCAGTGGCGGCGCTTTACTCCACTGCATTCCACACTCTGCATTGCGCTTGGTGATGTAAGGCTTGGATGCAGCTGCTCGGCCATGGAAACCCATTCCATGAAGCTCTACACACGGTTCTTGAGCTGATCTGAAGGACACATGAAGTTTGGAAGTCTGTAGTGATGGACTCTGTAGAAAGTTGGTGACCTCTGTGGACTATGACCCTCAGTGTTCCAGGTGGAGAGACTCTAGTGTCACTCTCGGTATTTAGGAAATGGCGGATGATGACTTAAGTTCTTCAGGACCGTTTCTGGTTGTTCTCCTCACACCTCCTTTTCTCCCCCTCTTTCTCTGGTAGAGTTGTGCAGCTCTGGCAGCAGTTCGTCCTTCCAGCCTATCCGGAGTCAGATTCCCATCCCCACGGCTCATGTCATGCCGTCCACGGCCGGACCCCCGGCCGCCTCGGCCCGCTCCAGCTCCTCCAGCTCCAAATCCTCCCTATCCAAGTCTGCATCGTCCCCCAACCTGGAGGCGCAGGGCGGGGTCATGGCGGAGGGGGTTGGAGTTAAACAGGACTGCCTGAGCCGCTACCGTAGCCTCGTCAACGGCCTCGACCACTCGCTCTTTCCCACCGCCGATCACACCCGGTTGGACGAGGAGCACCGCTTCGAGACCCCCGCTGTGGAGCCCACGCTGAACCAGTCAGGGCTGCTGGGAGGTACGGCTGCACGACACGGGCACGACACGTAATACCACAGTTAATTATATCCAGTAAAAAAATGTATTTACATCATCATACCTGAAGGCTTACTCCGTCATCATCTGAACCGTAAACAAATGTTTACAGGGTCATAATCTGAACGTGAAACTAGAACCTGAACAGTTAATATCTGAACTGTAAACAAAAGTTTACACAGCTGTAGTCTGAGCAGTAAACAGATGTTTAGACAGCCTCATCTGAACTGTAAACAAATGTTTACAGGGTCATAATCTGAACGTGAAACTAGAACCTGAACAGTTAATATCTGAACTGTAAACAAAAGTTTACACAGCTGTAATCTGAGCAGTAAACAGATGTTTACGCAGTTATTATCTGAACTGTAAACAGATGTTTACGCAGTTATCTGAACTGTAAACATGTGTTTACACAGCTGTAGTCTGTAAACAGTAGTAGAGGTAGTAGCTGTGTTCAGGTTGTTGATGGTGTAAAGCTGGTCGTGTGTGTCAGTGTAACACATGGTGGCGTTTGACGATGTGCTGAAAGTGAGCCTGGTTTGATTGCTGTTATGATGGGACAGTTTTCATATTGATACCGGTCCCGTTTGTTGGAGTCCAGTATGAGTTTAATAACTAATGTGCAGTATATCGGTCAGGTCTGCTGGGAGGGTACGGCCCGGACGTGCGGATGCAGCTGCACATGACCGGCCTCAGGGATGGAGCCGAGTGTCGGACTGATGGCTACTCCGGCGTGTTGGAACAGACTTATCAGGCTCTTCCTGAAGCCAGAGCGGGAATTCCCTGCTCCTCGGACCCCTGCGGTAAAAGGAGCGTCCCCGTGATCCCAGGTCACGCTGCAGAGCCGTCAGGGTGGCAGCAGCATGAGCAGAAGCTGGAGAGTCTCCGTCGGCAGGTGGAGCAGATGCAGGTGAACGAGCTTGCTGTAAATGCTTCCTGCATGAGACGTTATCAGAGTTGGTTCTGGTGCCTGGATTTGGTTTAGTGTTAGTTTCAAGATAATCAGTTTTAGTTTTAGCCCAAATCCTGCACCAGCTTCAGTCTTGTTATTTATCTCACCGCTCCAGATTATTACCCATGTAGTTATCAGAAACGGCCCAAACCACACTGTACGTAGGTAGGAGTGTGAACTGCTGTATCTCTCGCTCCGTGACTGTCTTGGTTCAAATAATGTGGAGTCGAGGAGACAGTTCCATCCATTCCAGCTGCAGTTGAGGGTTGGAGTCGGTTCTGGAAGAACCTGAGGTTGATTCTGGAAAAACCTGGCATCGGTTCCGGGAAAAATTCTGGGGTTGATTCTGGGGAAAAAAAACCCTGGGGTCGATTGAAAAAACAAAACAAACAAAAAAAAAACTAAAAAAAATTTTAAAAAATAAATAAATAAATAAATAAATAAAAAATGTAAAAACAAACAAAAAAACCTGAGGTCGATTCCGGATCATCCCGGAGTTGTCCATTGCTATTCTCATCCCTTGTGCGTATTACGGCGTTAGGCAGTTGGAGTCCTCTGGAATCGTCTGGACGAACACCTGATTCAGGGCTGATATTGTGTCTCCAGTTTAACCAAAGTCCAGACTTGAACATCCACTCTCTCTCGAGGCGTGTTCACTGGACGTAGTGCGACAGACTGCCAGTTAGTTGTGGTTGTGATGTCACAGCACATGATGTTTAGTTGCTTCTGATTGGTCTAACTCAGTGGTCACCAGCCCTCTTCCTGGAGATCTGTTCTCCTGCTGATATTAGCTCCTGCCTCCGTCTCATATGATCCACCATCCACCATAGCACTACGTCATCAAATCTGGCCAGTCAAGCACTTCCTGAGGGCATGGAGGTGTGGCCACATGTGGTTGGCTGAAATATGGATCTCCAGGACCAGGGTTGGTGACCACTGGTCTAACTGATCTGTTCCAGGCTCCGTCTGGTCCGATTACATTTCCCTGCTTTGTGTTTAAGACCAGCTCTCATCATGTCAACATACAGTTGTCAGGAGGAGCTCCATCAGTCCGGAGAGCACAGCTCCACTGCGCCACCGCCCAGTGCCTTGTAACCCTTGTCCACACATGTTTGTGCATGTAGTCCACAGTGAATCTGACGGTGTCTCTGACTTCCTTTCCAGCTGATGACCGGCGGGAGCGGTCAGTACCCCTCTCTGTACCCGTGTCCGCTGCAGCCGGAGAGTAAGTGGGAGGTGGTGGTGAAGGCGCACGAGAATCTGCTAAAGGAGAAGGAGCTCATCATCGAGAGGTACTCCTCCGATCAGCCTCGGCTTCTTGTCTCCCCTGCGTCTTGAGGAGTTGGGCCGTGGGTTCCAGCTGCCTCCTGATTAAAGGGCCCATACCCTCCGTGTTTTCCCGAATGATGTTTGTGTGGATTTACGCACCGGTGAATTTCTACATGTTCGGTTTTCCAGCCTCATGTAATCCCTTACTGTTGAACAGGCTGTTTGTTACTGCGCTGGGTTTATGTAAATGACCTCTGTCCTGATTGGCTGTGCCTCAGCCGTCTAGGTTGAAGCACTCTTAATGCCGTTTTTGCAGTGTATATGGAGATACACGCGTATGCACTGAGCTGTAAACGGGATATTTACAGATGTAATGTAGAAGAGGATAAACCTGAAGATCCACACGTAAACGTGCACATACTGCTCCGCATATCGTTTATGATGGCTGTGTAATTGGTCATGGCTGTGATGAGTATGACCCAGCTGGGACCATCTGCGGTTGTGTATTCAGACTGGCTGATATGGGTTTCATATTGAAATACTACTTTATTAGTGTTACAGTATGAATGATGTGTAACTCCGGCCGGGTTCAGTGATGGTGGTTGTTTACGGTGGTGTTTCAGGCAGAAGCAGCAGCTGTGTCAGCTGGAACAGCGCCTCAGAGAGAGCGAGTTACAGATCCACTCGGCTCTGATGGGCCGCGGAGCTCCGTTCACCGACGTCTGTATGTTACGACTGCAGGTCAGTACCCCCCTGCTCTCTCGCTGCGCAGGACTCAGCCTGTATCGTGCAGCCAGAGAGGTTATGTGCAGTCCCACTAGGGGGCGCCGTCATGGAAACGCCTTCTCACACGGTCATTTGAATAAAGCTATATGGATATATGTTAATTTTCTCTGTGGTGTTGATCCAGGTCCATTTATTCCAGGATGTAGGGAGTTGGAGGTGTTTCTCATAGTGGTGCGCGTGTGTGTGTGTGTGTGTGTGTGTGTGTGTGTGTGTGTGTGTGTGTGTGTGTGTGTGTGTGTGTGTGTGTGTGTGTGTAGGAGGCTCAGCGGGAAAACGCCTTTCTGCGCTCTCAGTTTGCGGAGTGCAGTGACTCGCTGGCTCAGGAGAAGGTGGAGGCGGAGCGGCGCCTGGCTGCCGTGGAAACGGAAACCCACCGGCTGAGCGAGGTGTTGAAGGAGAGCAAGGAGAAACACGCTGAGGAGCTGAAGAAGCAGGAGGAGCGGGTGAGGAACATGGGCACCGTCAGGGCCTGGGGCTCTGGCACTTGAGCTTCAGTTCAGGCTGTAAATCTCTAAGCTCTCCAGACAGAAGAACACCTCTTCTGTGACGCTCGGTTCTGCTAGCGCCCCCATGTGGTCTGAAATTACAGCTCCCTAAAATTTAGTTTCTCTGATCCACAATATACACGTACCCAAAGTCCAATAACTGACCAACCTTCCCCTGACCAAACATCTTCCTTCACCCCTTCATCCCTTCATCCATCACCGACACTGTTCCTTCACCACTTCATTCCTTTATCCATCACCGACACTGTTCCTTCATCCCTTCATCCATCACCGACACTGTTCCTTCACCCCTTCATTCCTTCATCCATCACCGACACTGTTCCTTCACCCCTTCATTCCTTTATCCATCACCGACACTGTTCCTTCACCCCTTCATTTCTTTATCCACCACCGACACTGTTCCTTCACCCCTTTGTTCCTTCATCCATCACCGACACTGTTCCTTCACCCCTTCATTCCTTTATCCACCACCGACACTGTTCCTTCACCCCTTCGTTCCTTTATCCATCACCGACACTGTTCCTTCATCCCTTCATTCCTTTATCCATCACCGACACTGTTCCTTCATCCCTTCATTCCTTTATCCGTCACGGACACTGTTCCTTCATCCCTTCATTCCTTTATCCATCACCGACACTGTTCCTTCACCCCTTCATTCCTTTATCCACCACCGACACTGTTCCTTCACCCCTTCATTCCTTTATCCATCACCGACACTGTTCCTTCATCCCTTCATTCATTCATCCATCACCAACACTGTTCCTTCACCCGTTGGTTCCTCTGTTTATCATTGTTCTTTATTTGAAGCTGTTTTTTCAGAACTGTACAGTGACGGTTCTCTGTTCTTCCTAAAGATCAGAAATCGAGACAAGCACATCAACAGCCTGAAGAAGAAGTGTCAGAAGGAGTGTGAGCAGAACCGAGAGAGACAGCAGCGTATCGAGACCCTCGAGCGCTACCTGGCTGACCTGCCCACCATGGAGGACTACCAGAGCCAGAGGAAGCAGGTACCACCGGCCGTGTTCAGCCTTCTGACCAGTTTCACACACAAACAGCAGCAGAGCCAGGTTAGACACTCCGGGTCATATGAGCGGTTCTGTATCAGACTGGTTTGGAATGTCTGTTTGGTTAGTGATGGAACAGATGAAACAAGGTCACGGCCTCAGCAGGGTGGAGCTAGTCTACTAGTTGGGTACAGGTGATTTGATGGAAACTGAGATACCTGAAATAAGCAAACTAACATGTTCAAACATCTCCTCTGATTGTGTGTGTTTGTCATTGTGTGCGTGTGTGCGTCTGTGTGTGTTAGCTGGAAGCCGCGGAGCAGAAGGTAGATGACCTGCAGGCTGCAGTGTTGGAGCTGGAGACCCAGCTGGAGGAGAGCCGGTCAGCCAATCGCAGTAAGGACAGCCAGCTGGAGGAGCAGAGACGCAGAGAGAGAGAACTGCTCAACACCGTCACCAGGTACAGCCCACACACCCACATACACCCACATATACACCCACCTGCAGGTGTAGGGTCCTTCAGGATGAATAAAGTGTGTCTGTCTGTCTATGTGTCTGTGTGTATGTCTGTGTCTGTGTGTATATCTGTGTGTCTGTCTGTCTATGTGTCTGTGTGTATATCTGTGTGTCCGTCTGTCTGTCTATATGTCTGTGTGTCTGTAAATCTTTATCTCAGAATTATCTGGGCTCAGAAATGCATGTACATAAAACCGAACACATGTGGTGCTGAGTATGCGTATGTTCTGAAGTCTCCAGGCCAGAGTGCAGGAGGGACTGGAAGATGGAGCTAGGCTTCCATCTCTGGACATCGAGAAGCTCCGAGAGGAGAACGTGGCCCTGAAGGAGGAGCAGCAGAAACTCAAAAAGGTGTGTTTACCAAGGGGGCGGGGCAAAATGGCGAACATGCCTCACCATCTAGTGTTTCTGAAACTGAAGAAGAACCGGCAGGGCTGTCAAATAGGCACCACGTTTTGTATACCTGTATTATATACGTATCTCAAAGGGGAATTTCACCAGTTAAAGTGGAATTCAGAGCGGGTTTGGTGTGAGGTGTATACAGAGTGATAGAGAGCGGGTTTGGTGTGAGGTGTAAACAGAGCGATCGAGAGCGGGTTTGGTGTGAGGTGTAAACAGAGCGATTGAGAGCGGGTTTGGTGTGAGGTGTAA
>CM067497.1:24397284-24435863 GCA_034552555.1 Semaprochilodus insignis
CACTCTGTTCACACCTCACACCAAACCCGCTCTCAATCACTCTGTATACACCTCACACCAAACCCGCTCTCAATCACCCGGTTTACACCTCACACCAAACCCGCTCTCAATCACTCTGTAATTCTGTAAATGGGAGGAATTGCCCTTTAAGGGCTGAGGAAGGCCAGAGATCAGAGAGCCGGATCTGCTGTGGTTGGAATGCGTTCTGTAGGAGTGTCAACATTGTATAACCTTAACGCTGTGTTGTTATCCATTGGGTCCAGTTTAACAGCTGTCAGTTATTACTGCCTCACACACATCACACAGCTTATCTTCAAAACACCAATACCGTATCTCCCAAGACTGAATCCGAAATCAGTGTCTACAATGCAGAAAGACAGGACTGGGCACTCCCTTTAATCCGGATTCCTGGGCTGAGCTACAGGTATACATAGAACACACGTGTCAACAGCATCAAAGAACAGGCCCTAAACGCTAGTGAGGCCAATCATACACACACGGTGTCCTCTTATCTCAGATAAGTCACTCAACCAAGACATGTCGGGTGGTTTAAAGGAGCGTTATGTAAAATGTAGGTGTGGAGTCATGATCAGAAATAGAACATAATACACAAAACTATGACCTCATCAGTGTAGAATTACCTCCATCTACAGATCGTCCTGTTCCAGATATCTTAGAACGAGCCTTCGTGTCTACATAAGAGCAGCTCGTCTTCCAGTGGACACTACCACCGCCATGTTTCTACAGTAGCCCAGAACAGACACACCACACACTGGCTGTAGAGAGAGACTCTCACACTGTTACACTGAAGTGGCAGCTATAACTAGGTGGCGCTATAGCAGACGTAGACAGAAGGAGAACCCTTACTGAGACGT
The DNA here is from genome assembly GCA_034552555.1 of Semaprochilodus insignis. Taxonomy (NCBI): domain Eukaryota; kingdom Metazoa; phylum Chordata; class Actinopteri; order Characiformes; family Prochilodontidae; genus Semaprochilodus; species Semaprochilodus insignis. The sequence goes on from CM067497.1 coordinate 24,398,160, forward strand.
TCTACCGTGGTGCATACTTATCAGTAGTTCCAACATGTGAACGCAGCTCATGTACATGTGCTTTGTTCTGATTGGCTGACCGGCCTGAAACACTGCTTACAACTTTAGCATGGGCGGAGCTAATCCGCTGTAGGAGTTTGCAGACCAGGCAGTGGAAAGATCTAATACTCTTCCATTTTCAGTGATATGGACCCTTTAATAAACACACGCAGAGGTCGATTTTGGTGGTGATCCTCATATTTGGCATATAGATTTACTATAGACCGACTTTAACTCACATACACCACCAGTCAAAAGTTTAGGTACACCCCTCTAAACGGATGTAGTTGGTGATCTTAAAGACTCTACAGTCGTACACTGAACAGCTCCAACTGATGAGAGTCTGAACCAGTACATACCCTGATACCCCACATATCCTCTTGATGTACCACAGTATGATATTTCTCCATATCTCCACCTCTAATATATATTTAGTGGTGTAAAAACTTTGATCTCTTTTTCTGCACAGTGTAAAAGCTCTAGTTCTCCTTTCAGTTTAGTGAATATTCATGAGGGACCGACCAATAGAATTGCTCCAAACCTGCTTAGAAATAAACCTTGTTCTATCAGCTCCACTGCAGGTTAAGAAAGCTGGTTCATCCTCCTGTAAAGGTCCATTCTGGAGGGTTTTAAGGTCGACTGTAGAATTAATTCCATGAGTGTTGTTGTATAGTTTGGCGTCTTCACTTTTATTCTACAGTAAAGCTTTAAGATAAACAGAAGGAGAACCTGCTATGAGGAGCCGGGTCTAAACTACTGGTCGTGTATGTCAAGCCAGCTTTAGTATTATATGGTAAAATGAGTTTTGTACATCTAACAGGTTTGAAGTTTTCTCTGACTACATCCGTGTAGTTTAATCACCAATAATACACTCATCACCAAAAGAACAGCTGCACCCAGAAGGAATCAATCAACAGGAATGAAACTTGGTGTGTAGGTTTGACACACCGAGACATGCGTCAGCAAGGACGGGTCTTATCTCTGTACCTGACTGACCCAACAGCCACGATTACAAACATCCAGCGAGCAGCGATGTCCTCCATGAGTCATCCTGTTAGTGCAGCACCATTGGCAGACGGCTGCACCACGCAGGACTACATGCACACAGACCGTTACCACGACTGTCCTCAACACCACGTCACCGTCACCAAAGACTGCAATGGTGTCGTACCAGACTGTCATGGAGTGACTCAGAATGGCAGCGGGTCATCTTCAGTGACGAGTCCCGCTTTTGTCTTGGTGGAGACGACCAACGAATCCGTGTGTGGAGGCACCGTGGTCAGCACCAAGATGAACGGTTCGTTGTTACGTGTCACACGTCCAGAAGGCCTGGTGTCACTCCACCTCCACCCCTACCGCACCATCTGCAGGAACTGTGTGAGGATATTCAAGCTGCATGGGATGGATTATCACAGGACACCATTAGGAACCTCTACAGCTCCATGCCGAGACGTCTGGCGGGTTGGGTTAGCAAACGCGGCGGCCCGACGCCATACTGAGAGACAGACTTCTGTATGTGTAGCTCAATAAATATTGATCATATCAGTCTAAATTTATCATCAGTTATTGATCCTGGTGACCTTTATCTTCCTTCCCAACAGACCTGCTGACACGGCCGATTAATATGTTTTGGTGTCTGTGTTAATGACCACAGGTTGCCCACCCACGGATTTCGAGCTGATGTCCAGCATGGTGCAGAAACTGGCTCAGTTAGAGAAAAAGGTCAAGACTCAGGCGCTGGACATCAACAGCAAGGTGAGATACTTCACACACAGCAGACAGGCTAAATCACAGACGGCTCCCTTAGTAGTTCACTACGTACAGTGACTGCATTCTGTGTCCAACAAAGCTCATTCCCAGCTGGAACCAAGGAATAGTAGATTCCTCAGCATGAACCGTGACGACATCCGTTGGCCTGTCAGGTGTTGAGGAAAGAGAAGGCAGCAATGGCGACGCCCAGTGGTCTGCTGAAGACCCTCTTCTACGTCTTCTTAATTCCAGTAGTTGATCTGTGCTGCTTTCTGGAATAACAGCTCAAACAATTGCAGGTCATCTTTATGCTCCGCCACCTTGGTACTACTGTTTACTGTCGCCGTGCAGCGCCCTCTGTGGACGCCGATAACGTATCCTTTGGCGCTGCTCTGCTCCAATAAAATGTGGTATAACGCTGACGGGTTCCCTGAATAGGGCCAAGGTTCCAAGAAGCCTGAGCAGAAGCAGTTCAAGAACCAGGAACCATATTTACTTAACACAGCTGCACTTACAGCACACAGCACATTCCTATATGGTCATTATGGATATTCCCAAAATTTCCAAAAGTGGCATTACTTCTTTAACCTCACATTCCATTTGTAAGCTCACCGGACTCAGAGTTGTTGGTGTTATTGGTGTTTATGTATTTGTGTTCCCCCTTATTTCATCATAAGGCCAGAAGAATAGCAGCTCTGGAAGAAAGACTGAAGCTACTACGAGGTAAAATAAATAAATAAATAAATCACTGTATTATTAATATTAAATAAGCTGTAGCACATAAATACACAGTCGTGTGGGAAGGTTTGAGCTTTGCTGATCATGTTCCATGTTTTTATTGAGTTTCTGTGTGTTAATAAGTGAACACATCCCCTAAAGTTAACATACTTCTATACATATTAATACACAGTTACCGTTTATTCTATGGAGGACCATTTCCGACACTTAAAGGGAAAAAACGGCCATATAGCAAGTCATAATTCTGAGATTCTAAATCATAATTATGAGACAGTAAGTCAGATTTATGAGAAAGTAACTTAATTATGAGAAGCTAAGTCAATTATGAGATAGTAAGTAATAATTTAGATGCTAAGTCATAATCGAGATTGTAAGTCATAATTACGAGATGCTAAGTCATAATTTAGATTCTAAGTCATAATTGAGATAGTAAGTCAATTATGAGATGCTAAGTCATAATTATGAGATAGTAAATCATGAGATAGTAAGTCAAATTAGGGGACAGTAAGTATAATTAAGCATAGTTATGAGATATTACACAGTCTTGTTTTTCAGTGGTGGAAACGGTCTTCCATGTTATTTACTGAATTTAACACACTGGAAGAAAAATAACACACAAGAAATGTGGCCTGTGCAAAAGTTTTGGCATATTTGATGTTTTCTTTCCGTTTCAATGGAAACTGTGAAGCAAAATACATATTTAACATGCCATTCCGCCCATCTTTCAAAAACATAATTACACAGTCAGGATGTAAACGGAGCCGTTCAGAGCGGGTTCGGTGTGAAACGCTCCGTTCTAGATACAGTCAGATCTGTTCCCAGTGGTGGTGAAGGTAACCAGACGTCCCCCTCTAAAAGCTCCCTCACAGAAAGTTCCTACATGAGGTGGTTCTGAATACGCTGCCTGATGTCTGAGACGCTGTTTATGATAGTGTGGAGAAGATTTCAGCCTTAAACTCCATTCATGGTGGAGGGATACATGCTGCAGGGCGCTGGGAGGTCAAATAGTCCCCCAAAGAAACTTACTATTTCCAGGTTTTCCAGATTTTCCATCAACATTCCATATACACTCAGAAGACACGTGTAGGTTCACTGGTGGTTTAGATAGTCAATAAAGTGTCTATATGTGTGTTCTAGACATGGAGAACCCTGGTTCCCAACACCACCACCACTGTGTAGAACATCTGAACCAGTGGTGGAGTTCCCTTGTAGAGTGTCTAAATTAACATCACTTAATAAAGCCTGTAATCTGATCAGGGACGTTAATACTGTTTACTGAACACCGATAGCATGTACACATTACACACTGCTTCTAACATGTAACACTAACACACAGACACCCACTGTTCACTACTTACTGGCTGTAGCACAATCGAGTCGTAGTCTGTCGAAGGCATGACACCAGGTAGGAACGCACGCAGGCCCAGGTGGAAAAACTGGAAACACTAGAACAGGAAAATGGTTCTATTGCCAAAGACACAGCCAAGAGTCCTGAGAGCACTGAGCCAAACACACACCTGATTCCGAACATTAACAGGGAGCAGGTGAGGATGAGGGGGCGGGGTTAGAGCTGAACCAATCAGGAGCAGAGGGGTGGAGTCTCTAGTCTTATCTGCCTAGTAAAGGTCCATTATAAGAGTGAATAACTATTACAGCACCACCTGGTGGCCACCAGCATGATTACACTATGAGGTATACTGGTTTACATGCCTGCTACCTAAAATACAGTAGATTTAGTCTATCCAGCAGAGCTTAGGTTTAAACTTAAACAGGGTTAATCCAGGCAGTTAGTCCAGTTTAAACTGTTTTGTTTATTAATTGCACTTAAACTTGCACTTAATTTGGTTTAAATCTACAAAGTGTGTCCCAGCGTTCCCTGGAAAACATGGAATCTCATGGAAATTCACAAAATACATACTTTTCTATGTCAAGGTATGTGGTCTCCTTGTTGTTATTGTTGTTGTTGTTGTTGTTAACGTCCTCTACACAAAGCTGCACAATCACTATCTAAACCTCCAGTGAACCTACACGGGTCTTCTGAGTGTATATGGAATGTTGATGATGGAAAACCTGGAAAACCTGGAAATAATATGTTTCTTTGGGGACTATTTTTTTTGGCCACAGCATGTATCCCTCCACCGTGAATGGAGTTCAAAGCCTTAAACCAACATTAGAGGTGGACGTCTGGCTCCATTCACCACCACCGGGAACAGTTCTGACTGTGTCTAGAACAGAGCGTTTCAAACCAAACGTGCTCTGAACGACTCTGTTTACGTCATACCTGTTTAGTTATGCAGACATTTAGGAGCATTTTGGTCTTTGAAGTTGTAATCCTGCAAACTCTAACAGGAAATGATTTCCCCTGTACGCTCACAGATGAAGGAGAAGATGAGAAGGACGAGGAAGAAGGACTGGCCCAAAAGTGCCGCAGACTTCAGAACCAAGTGTGGGAAATGGAGGTCAGTCAGCCTACCTGAAGAAGATGGTAGTACCTTCAGGCTCCTGCAGGTGGCGCTGCATGAGGATGATGGGGCTATAAATACCTGCGGGTTGTGAGTGACAGGATCCATAGATCGGGAATGTCTCAATGATTTGGGGGGTTGTTTGTTTTCCTCAGAGGTTCCTGAATGACTATGGGATGATCTGGGTTGGAGGCGGTGAGGATCCCGACTCGGCAGATGAAGCTCAGCCTGTGGACTCAGGACTCGGACTGTGGCAACCAGGTATGAGGAATGATTCCGGATAACTGGTCAGCAGGTGCAGGTCATACTCCTTTAAGCTCCCGGCTACATTTCAGTACCTAACAGCAACCCAAACACACCTGACCTGGATCAGTACAATACTCCAGTACACTGACGTACCAAGGGTCATGTGATGTATGATGAGTATGTAGACTGATTATGAGGGGGCGTTCCCTCAGGGACGGCTTCAGAACGCCCACACCTGTATTAGCTGTGAGGTGTTATCTTGTGAGTGTGGTTGCACACGGGCCAGCATGCTCATGGAGAGGAGACAGGAATTATTAGAGTCCGAACGAGGCACCATAGTGGAATCCATGAGAGCCGTTATGTCTGAAGTTCTGGGTGGGAACAAGAGGGAACAAGAGGGATAGGTTCTTGAAAAACTGTCCAATCAGGATGGTTCTTTCTGTGGTATATCAGTAAACACAGCTGAGCGAGCTCTCTCATTGGTCAACTAGCAACATCGTCAGGAGGTGACAGAGGAACCAACCAATCACACTCATGGATGGATGTGAGAAAAACAGCATCCTGGTTCTTCTGGACGTTCTAGCTTTTCTGAGAACGTTAAATTTATTAATGCCATTTAAAAGAACGACATGTCAAAATGACACCAATCAGGACAGAGGGGGTGAGCTGACCAATCAGAGCACACTGGGCTCAGCAGGAGGCGGGGCTTAAAGACACAGGATGGGGAAGGACTACAACCTGAAGCATGTAAACCTGTTCTAGTGGATGTGTAGGTGGTGCCGTAGACCTCGCTCCACTGTCCACTCACTAAATACACCATCCAGCTTTGATGGAGAACCTTAAAGAAGGTTTCCGCTGGGTCCACCGAGGGAACGTGTACTGATGCCGCTGTATTCCAGTGTGCGCTGCTTGAGGATGAGCTGTATCTGTCTACAGGAGCTTCTCTGGTCAGGAGGTTCTCCATGAACTTTGACCTGGTTCTGCAGAATATTACGGACCTGAACGTCCTGGCGGGCGAGGGTGAGTCCTATGTGATGTCGGTTCCTGGAGGAGCCAGACTGACCCAACCAGACCCGGTTCCTCTGTGGCTCTACAAAAACGGCATCGTGATGTTCAGCGGCCCCTTCCGCTCCTACCAGGACCCCCGGACTCAGGTCTATTATAATACAGAGTATTAACTTACAGTGATATGGGTAATATGAAGGAGGAGAAGGTGCTGATTGCTCCTCTGCTCTTTCGCTCCCTGTTTGAACTGCAGCGGTGCATGCAGGACCTGATGGATGGATATTTCCCGTCCGAGCTGCAGGAGAGGTTTCCTGATGGGATCGTCTTTCAGGTGAGTCAAATTACACAACAACAACAACAACAACAGCAACGACGACGACAACAACAACAACGACGACTTCTTACAACAACAGTAATCAGAGTGGTCAGTTATTACAGCATCCGTTTTCAGGACCTTCTGAAACCTGCACACCTCCAAAGTTCAGTCTTAGAAGTTGGTTTGGCATTTTGGGTGTTCATGGAATTTCCCGTCCATCCGTGCAGGTTTATGACAGACGGGAGGAGGAGTTCAGGGTGAGACGGGCAGCTGGCTTTCCAGGGAAAGGTCACACGGTGGGGGGTTCAGAGGAGAAACCTCAGGACCACCGAGAGGAGGACAGGAGCAGGCTGCTGGACCACGGCCGGAGCCAGCTAACTGGGCAGCACCCAGGTGATGATGGCGCTTAACAATGAGATCATCTCAGCAGGGATGCTGGTCTAGGATGGTCTGTTAGCATGATGCTAATTGTTGGATTATAGCCCAGGCCAGCTTTAGGAGCCTAGCCACTTCCTGTTTCCCTTATGAAGTCAGAACAAGATACTATGGAACACTAGAGGGCGCTCATGGGCGAGTCTCCAACGACTGGGGGTGAATGGAGCTAAACAGCTGACATCAAAACACTAGACCTAGAACCAAACACCGTTTTTATCCAGCTATATGGGGACTTTTATTTTGGAAAGTAAAATAGCGTATTTATTAAAAACGACTGCAACTTAAAAGAACAAGTTTATTACTCGCACCCGGGGGTGCCCTCTAACGTCTGACCAACCTGGAAGACAACAGAGTGCTTCTGGAGGTTCTAGATACATCACACTCTGATTTACTAATGTGAGGTTCTAGGTACATCACAACTTGATTTAGTACTCTTGTGATAGAAACATCACTGGTCAGTACAGAGGTTCTAGATACATCACAGACTGTGAGTACAAGTGGTAGCAGGTTCTGGTTAGTTGTTATGAATGTGAAACAGCAGCGACAGCTCTGTGCTACTGAGAGACTCACAGTAAAACGATGCTAATGCTAACGTGCTACCAGAAGTTTAGCCCTTTTCGATCTAAAGAACCCTGGTTCTTGCACCGGTTCCATTCAGGCTTCTAAGAATTGTATTGCTATTCAGGGAACAAGTCACCAGCAGACCACTGGGTGGCGCCATGGACACATCCGCAGATGTCATCATGGTTTGTGCTCAAGAACCCACTGTTCGATTCTAGCTGGGAACAAAGTGTTTGGGTTCCGAACCTGTTTATATTTGGTGGAAATAAGCAGAACAGTTCTAAACTAGGTGCAGGAGCCAAAACGGAACCTGTTCCACGTTAGTGGAAAAGGGCTATGTGTGGAAACACAAATGGAAAATGGTTCTAAATTCAAATAGGAACCCATTCACCTGGGAGCGCCCTCTAGTGTCTGACCACCCCGGTGTCGTTACTGAGAGGCAGCAGGGTGGGGAACGCCACACTGTCCACTCACACAGTTCCCTGGTGCCGTGTGCTCTAAAGGCCAGACGCTGTCCATGGAGCGATTCCTGAACAAGCTGCCAGAGAGCGTGGTGAGAGGAGGCAAAGTGATCAGTATTCGCTCCTCCCTGAAAGCCCACCTGCAGGTAAGACCACCGCACAGTGCTCCCTATGTGGATTCCATTTTACTCTATGATCGCTGCGGGGAACCTGCGGGAACCTTCTAGGACTTCAGACGAGGCTAAATTCATTTCTGCCGACGAACAAAAATCCAGCTGCTGGACAAAACCATTCCACATCTCCAAATTAATAACAGGAGACGGATATTTCACACTCTTATTTATTTATGTTGTGATATAAATACCACTCTACTCCGTCTGGAGGTTCTAGATATGTCACACTCTGATTTACTAACCTCATAATAAACATCAGTCTATTTGTTCTGGAGGTTCTAGATATGTCATGCTCTGATTTACTAATGTTATTATAACATCACTCTCGTCCTTTTGGAGGCTCCAGATATGCCAGGCTCTGATTTATTAACATTGTGATAAAACATCACTTTCGTCCTTCTGGAGGCTCTAGATCTGTCACGCTCTGATTTACTCATGTCATGATAAAAAAACAAAAACAACATCACTGTGGCTCTTCTGGAGGGTCTAGATATGTGACACTCTTGTTTACTAATATCATGACATAAATATCACTCTAGTCCTTCTGGAGGTTCTAGATATATCACACTCTGATTTACTAATGTTGAGATAAAAAGTTACTCTAGTCCCTCTGGAGGTTCTAGATATATCACACTCTGATTTACTAATGTTGAGATAAAAAGTTACTCTAGTCCTTCTGGAGGTTCTAGATATGTCACAGACTGAGTATGAGTTGCAGTGGTAGCAGGTTCTGGTTAGTTAAAGAATGTTAAACAGCAGCAGCTCTATGTTACTGAGAGTCTCACTGTAAAACTGATACATACAAAGATCACACACACACACACACACAACAACATCTGCTGCAAGATCCAGATGTTCGGGTTAAGGTGTGTCGTCAGTACCTCGGTGCTAACATGCTACTCTAAGTTCACAGCTTTGTGTATCACGTGTGTTACCGGACAGTGAGACTGTGTACGAGAGGGGTGTGTGTGTGTGTGTGTGTGTGTGTGTGTGTGTGTGTGTGTGTGTTATCTGTCTGCAGGGATCTGCTGGTGGAGCCGACAGTCATTCGGTGAGCGTTGTAGAAACACCTGCTCTGCAGACTCTGAGAGAGAGGTACCAGAACCCACAGCAGCAGAACTGTAGGGCTGTAAACCTTTGACCTCACCGTTAAACCCAAATACGAAATGATTCAGAGAATCACAACATCTCAAATCACCATATGATTCAACTCAGTTCTTTACGAAGCGAATCAGGAAATCTAATTGATTACAGTTCTTTAGAAAATGATTCACTGAACCAATTCATTCTAATGTTGCACCATGATTCTTTAAGCAGTGACTCATAAAATCCAAAGTTTCACCACAATTTGATTGTATTAATTTTTTTAGGAGTTGATTCGATTAGTCATGAAATTTGATTCTTTAGGTAAATATCCAGTAAATCTCCTGCGGTACATACGTAGTGCTTGAAAAGAGCTCGAAGTGTGTTTGTGTGCGTCTCATACGTGTCTAAAAGTTGAAAGTATGGACGAAATATGCTTAGTGGCCTATTGTGGCATCATCAGTGGCAATGGCATTTACTCCCGCCTTAAATCCACTACCACCAAACATTCACTGGTACCTTAAATCCCTTGCTTCCTTGAATTCACTGCCACCTTAAATCCACCACCACTTTCAATCCACTACTACCTTAAATCTTATGCCACTTTAAATCCAGTACTACCTTAAATTAACAGCCATCCAACAAGTCCATAGACACTGTAAACCTCCTGCTTCCCTAAATCTAGTGCTACCTTAAAATCACTGCTACATTAAATCCACTTCCACCTTAAATCCATTGATTTGTATTGCCGTGCATCAGTGTGATCCGAAAATGATTCAGTGAATCATAAAATCTCAAATTTCATCATGATTTGACTCCATTACGGTTCTCTAGAATTTGATTCAATGAATCATGAAATCTCTTCACAGTGGTTTGACTCGAGTTTGATTCGTTAGGAAATGATTCAGCGATTCATGAATCTTAAATCACACTAGGATTCCACCAAATTCAGTACAATCATGAAATCTCAAATTTGATAACTACGCCAGTCGAATTTCTTCTTTAGGAAATGTCACAGGGAATCAGTTAGCATTCTGACCTCAGATCAGTCAGCATGAAGCACATTTCCACCCCCTGTTAAACAGCAGTGAGGGGGTCCTGACAACTCGTGACCCATACCTGCTGAAGCGGGTCGCACTGAACGGGTGCGTCTGCTTTCAGGTTGGAGTCCAGTGAAGCGGACCGCTCGGAGGCCGAGGTCACGACCCTGCGGGTGAAGTCTGAAGACGGAGAGAGAACGTTCCTCCTGAAAATGTTCTTCAGCGACACCATCGCTCACCTACGCCGACACCTGGACACCCACAGGTGCGGCTGCAGAGAAGTATGGTCTTGTGGTGTACAGAGCAGCTCAGAGGCGTGTAGGACTCATCATCCTTATTCTCCTTTACCACAGAGGCTCGTCCCGCCCGCCCTATGACATCATCAGCGCGTTCCCTCAGCGCTGCCACAGTGACGACACCCGGACTCTCCTGGCCTGCGGTTTGACGCCAAACGCCGCCCTGCTGCTGAGGCCACGCCCCCCGCAGACATCATCGACCAATCACACATAAAGACGAGTCACAGGGCAGTGAAGATGATTATTGATGATTTACAGATTATTAATACCGGCATATACAATTAATTACATCCGTTATATAATAAACAGATATTCGTGTCGTGTAAAGGACAGTAAAGGGACATTTAAACATTCCTGCAGAGTCCGTCCGTCTGTCCATCCATCTATCCGCACGTACATCCACCCATCCATCCATCTATCCACACGTACATCCATCCCTCCATCCATGCCCATCCATCCATCCCTCCATCCATGCATGCATGCCCATCCATCCATCCATGCATGCCCATCCATCCATGCATGCATGCCCATCCATCCATGCCCATCCATCCATCCATGCCCATCCATCCATCCATGCATGCATGCATGCCCATCCATCCATGCATGCATGCCCATCCAGCCATCCATCCCAGCCCATCCATCCATCCATGCATGCATGCCCATCCAGCCATCCATGCATGCATGCCCATCCAGCCATCCATGCATGCATGCCCATCCATCCACCCATGCATGCATGCCCATCCATCCACCCATGCATGCATGCCCATCCATCCATCCATGCATGCATGCCCATCCATCCATCCATGCATGCATGCCCATCCAGCCATCCATCCATCCATCCCATTTAGCATCTCTTCACCTGACCGCATGCCTTTGGACTGTGGAAGGAAACTGGAGCACCCGGAGGAGGAAACCCACACGGGCACAGAGGGAACATACACACTCCATAGAGGAAGAACCCCGGACGGTCAAACCAGACCCTTCTTACTGTGAGGAGACAGTGAGTGCTAGATCAGTTTAGATGGAGTCAGTATTCGGTACGGGCCCATATTTATGGACCAGGTATCTCTACCTGTCAGGGTCTCTGAACTGAGACACAGCAGGACCATCCTTCGAGACATCACAGGAGACACAGAAGAGCGCAGCGGCCGTCACTTCACAGGCCTGAGAACATTCAGGCAAAACCAGGAACAGGTCACAGGGTCACAGGAAGTCTTTATTTCTAAAAGGCATTAAAACATCATACATACACATCCACATACATACACATACATACACATACTTAGTGTTGGGATTTAGTGTTGGGCTGACCACAGCAAGCACACAGATTTAACCATGTGACATGGAACTGCTTTTGGATGAACCTAATCAGAAGCAACCAAGGCTGTGTGCGCTGAGGGATCACAACCACGGGTATCTGGCAGGCTTAGCATTCAAGCCTCATTCAAAAAGAACACGCTTAGCCCAAAAAGGCACATGCCTCAATCGCATTAATGATCAGACATTTGGCCAAACGTCAGAGTCGGATCCCATCTCCTCTCAATTCCAGCAGGAGCAGCTTACGACTAACGGACACCTGACCGAAGACTTGCTGTTCAGACAGAGGCTCTAGGAGGAACAGCGACTTCCAGATGCTAGCTAGCACGCTGCCCTTCCTGCCCGTCACGCTAACTACACGGAGGACAGGCACAGCTCCAAACATCTGGACACAAGATGGTGTACAGCGCCTCGATTTCAGTTCAGTAGTGACGCTAATAAGGCCTTAGCAGTTAACGCTAACCAGTACAGCTAATCAGAGCTGTTAGCAAAACCAACACATCCTGGTTCTCAATGGAGAACATCAGCCGTCAGAGAAAGAAAACATCTGGACACACATGGACGCCGAGACGCTCCCGGCGCCAACATGAAATGCAAAACGACCACAAGTTTGTGCAAAACACCTCGCTTAAAAACACCTGCAGCCGCTCCCGTCCGAACATACCGCACACCCAAACACGGCTGATCCGCGTAGCATCCGGAGTCCGGGCCTTCAGCTACGAGGCTAACGTAGCTAACAGCGGACGCTAACGCCTGACTAGGGTAGCGCGCTCACCTCACATGGCCTCGAATGGACTTGTTCTACACATTCAGAGAACCATTTCTAGCTTTATTGGTTCTCTGCATGGTGAAGAGGTTCTTGAGACGTTGATGGGTCAGCGTCTTATATAGGGTTCTAAATATAACATTATTCTGAAAATGGTTCTGTAGTGTATCAAAGAGTTCTGCACTCCTAAAGACGGTTCTTAGTAAAGACGTTGGTTCCAGATAGAACCATGAACACTCTTGCATGCTTAAACGGATGCGTATATGGTGACACGGTTCTTCAAATGAAAGGAGAATGTGTTGAATATGGTTCTGTGTGTTCTATGTATTGTTATGATGTCAAGTTTGTAGCAGAACCCTTTTTGGTGCCATAGAGAACCACACACTACACTTCCTCCATCAATCACAATTTCATCAGGCAAAGAAGCATAAAAATGAACTCACGGTTCTATACCGTAGAACCAGTGCCTCTACCAAAGTACCCTTGGAGAACCATCTTTTTTAAAAGGTGTGCGAGGCTCTCTTGAAACACGGCTACAACTCAAAAACAACAGGCCTGCTAATGAAGTGTACTGGTGTAGCACAAGAGGTTCTTCATGGGTTCTTTAGTAAAGGGAACGTTCTATTTAGAACAATGATGGCTATATTGAACCATGTGAATGGTCAAGTGGTTCTTCGCATGGTTAAATGGTGAGTTGTGCGGTAAAATGGTTCTTCAGATTGATGGGGAACATGTATATGGTTTGAAAATGGTTTTGTGTAGCACCAAACAGTGTTTGATATCACAAAATAAGAACCCTTTTAGTGCTACACAGAACACCAAAACGGGTTCTTTCAAACCCCATAAACACATTCTAGATCAAGGTGAGTAACTGCCATGCAAAGAACCTTTCAAGAAGAAAAGGTTCTATATATAGAACCAATGCCTATACCAAAGAACTCTTGAGGAACCATCATGGTTTTGTGCAAGTGTGTAATGTTCTCTTAAAAAACAGGCCTGCTAATAAAGTGTACTGGTGTAGCACCTTAGACTGGTTCTTTAAGAAAAGGAATGGTTCTATTTAGAACAACGAGTCCTATGTGCATGGTAAAATGGTTCATTATACGGTGAAATGGTTCTTTAGATTGATGGAGAACGTGTATATGGTTTGAAAATGGTTCTAAGAGTTCTATTGTACACAAGCTTGACATTAACAATATACAGAACGCTGTCGGTGCTACATAGAACCATTTAATACAACACATCCGCCATCAGAATCTGAAAAACCGTTTCACCATGCAGAGAACCATTCAAGCATGTGATTCACGGTTCTAAACGGAACCACTGCCTTAACTAAAGAACCTGAAGAGTGTGGGCTAACCAGCCGTCGTAGGCTGTATTACTCACCGGGTTCTTAGCCTCGTAGCTCAAGTGCTAGATCAGCAAACACATCTGAGCTGATGATGTACTAAGTGGGGAAGCGGTGCTAGACGTTCTGCTGCATGTTAGTTTGTGTTATGTCATTTAGTGTTATGATAAAAATACTCAGAGCTCATGGAGAACAAGGAGTCACGCTGCGGTGGAGGTTCCGATCTATATACGCTACATGCGATGGAATGTTCTGATGAAAAACAACAAAAAGGTTCTCGACCCGACACCCGGCACCACAAACAAACAAAGCTTCTAAGCTACTCTAACTGAAATGCCAGGTGCAGGCAGGTGTGCGGACCTCGTTTAGCACTGAAGGCACGGCCCGGTTCTCCTCGGCGCAGGTGGGATACCGGCACCCTAAAGTTCATGTTGATCGGAGAGACGTAGAACAAGCGCTACTCAGATCGCGCACAGCTAAACAGAGTCATCTTCAGTTGATTGTCAACCACATCACATTCGTTCCCAGACACGTGGGATCATCGGCACCGCTGCCCGGGGTCCGCTGGCGGGACAGGTTAGAAAAATAGAACTATTAGAACCTTTATAGAAAAATAATCCCCTGTAGTGTCATTAGCATTAGCCTCAGCGCTAGCCCTTGGAGAGGAGACCGCATGGACTGAAGCGGCTCTGCGGTTCTGGTGGTTCTGAAGGAAGGCACAAAAGCTGCAGGGCCTTTAAGGTCCGTTCAGAGTAAGCAGCATGGACTGAAGGTGCTCTGGTGGTTCCTCTGGGTGAAGGTTACTGGGTGGTGCAGTTCTCTCCCATGTCCTGGGCGTAGCGGTCAGAGACGGCGGTCCTCAGCGCCTCCACGTCTCGGCGGAGCTGCAGCGCCTCCTGCAGTTTCCTCTGCAGAACTGCAGGGCTGAGCCAGTCCTCGCTCAGCTCCGTCGCTGCAGGAGCCGCTGCTGTAGGAGAGAACACACAAATCATTTCAGTCGGCTCAGAACACGAGCTACGATTCAAGTAGAACCCTTAACTGGGTTTCCAACACCGCTCAGAGGTTTGGAATCATATACTTTCAATCAGTTTATCAGGGATGCACAGAATATTTGGCAACCGAAATTATTCAGCCAAAAATAGCAAAAAATAAAATCCACTTTCGGTGTTGGACAACAGAACCAACGCCTGTACCAAAGAACCCTTAAAGAACTCTGTTTTGTGCAAGTGTGTAACGCTCTCTAGAAAAACTGCTGCAGCTTAATAAGCAGGCCTGCTATATAAGTGTACTGGTGGAGCACACTGTTAAAAAAGAGGTTCTTCAAGGGTTCTTTAGTGAAAGGGATGGTTCTCTTTAGAACAAGGTGTCCTACGTGCATGTGAAATGGTTCTTTAGATTGATGGAGAATGTGTATATGGTTTGAAAATGGTTCTGTGTAGCACCAAAAATGGTTCTATTGTATACAAGATTGACATGTTAACAACATACAGAACGCTGCTGGTGATACGTAGAACCATTTAATACAACACATCCACCATCAGAATCTGAAAAACCGTTTCACCATGCAGAGAACCATCTGAGTATGTGGTGTAATATGAGTATTTCTAAATAGATCCACAGCCTTCACACACACACACACACACACACACACACACACCCCTTGATTACCATGACTACACACATAAACCTGCCACAATCCTGCACAGTAAATTATAGCTGGTACTGCCAGTGCTAACACAGTTACCATGAGAACACAGAACCAACATTCCTCCAACTACCACGTAAAGGTCAACAGTGAATCATCTGCACAGGGGAAAGACCAGCTACAACCATCAGAGAGCAGCAAACAACCAGCAAAGACCAGAAACAGACCGAACTCAGGACTGTAATACACTACAGGAAGTGTAGGGGGCGATACGACCCACACGGTCATTCTGACAGACTGTAATACACTACAGGAAGCGTAGGGGGCGATACGACCCACACGGTCATTCTGACAGACTGTAATACGCTACAGGAAGTGTAGGGGGCGATACGACCCACACGGTCATTCTGACAGACTGTAACACGCTACAGGAAGCGTAGGGGGCGATATGACCCACACGGTCATTCTGACAGACTGTAATACGCTACAGGAAGCGTAGGGGGCGATATGACCCACACGGTCATTCTGACAGACTGTAATACACTACAGGAAGTGTAGGGGGCGATACGACCCACACGGTCATTCTGACAGACTGTAATACGCTACAGGAAGCGTAAGGGGCGATATGACCCACACGGTCATTCTGACAGACTGTAACACACTACAGGAAGTGTAGGGGGCGATACGACCCACAGGCTCATTCTGACAGACTCTAACACACTACAGGAAGTGTAGGGGGCGATATGACCCACACGGTCATTCTGACAGACTGTAATACACTACAGGAAGCGTAGGGGGCGATTAGACCCACACGCTCATTCTGACAGACTGTAACACACTACAGGAAGTGTAGGGGGTGATATGACCCACACGGTCATTCTGACAGACTGTAATACGCTACAGGAAGTGTAGGGGGCGATATGACCCACACGCTCATTCTGACAGACTGTAATACACTACAGGAAGTGTAGGGGGCGATATGGGTTGTACTGTTTCAGTATCTGATATGTGGTGAGGGGTGTGTATGTACTCACAGCTGATGCCCAGCAGCATGGACAGGTTGGGGTCTTTTCCTTGTGCAGTGTGGGTGAGGACGCTGCAGAGGGAGCGGAGGTCACTCAGACAGGCCTCCATCTCTCCGTAGAGCTGCTGAGTGAGCTGGACCCCTGCTGGCTGCAGGCAGCTGTCGGCCTCCCACTGTAGACATCCATCACCGGACAATGAAGTGGCCTGCAGTCGCTCCCGCAGAGTCACAGTCTGTTCCATCAGATCCTGATTCTGCGCTGACAGCTGAAGCACAGCACCACAGAATATTACAGAATAAACCATAGTGGATGCTGAATAATTCATAGTGGATGCTCAAAAATTCATAGTGGATGCTCAACAATTCATAGTGGATGCTCAACAATTCATAGTGGATACTGAACAATTCATAGTGGATGCTGAACAATTCATAGTGGATGCTGAAAAATTCATAGTGGATGCTGAAAAATTCATAGTGGATACTGAACAATTCATAGTGGATGCTGAACAATTCATAGTGGATGCTGAACAATTCATAGTGGATGCTGAACAATTCATAGTGGATGCTGAAAAATTCATAGTGGATGCTGAACAATTCATAGTGGATGCTGAACAATTCATAGTGGATACTGAATAATTCATAGTGGATGCTGAATAATTCATAGTGGATGCTGATTAATTCATAGTGGATGCTGAAAAATTCATAGTGGATGCTGAAAAATTCATAGTGGATGCTCAACAATTCATAGTGGATACTGAATAATTCATAGTGGATGCTGATTAATTCATAGTGGATGCTGAATAATTCATAATGGATGCTGAATAATTCATAGTGGATGCTGAAAAATTCATAGATGCTGAATAATAAATAAGGGAATGAGAGCGTGGGTCACTGACCTCCTTGACTGCAGTGTGTAACTGCAGCAGCTCCTTCTCTTTAGCGTCCAGCTCCTCTCTCAGAGCCTGACCGCTGCTCTCCTCCTCGCTCAGGTGCTGCTGCACGTTCTGAACAAACACGCACCAATGACCGACAGGCACTTCAGAGAGGATCACCAGCTCATACACATCTACAGTCTACTACATATGCTAGTTCAGCAGTTAGCCAACGAGACCTAACGCTAATAACCAAACGCCCATCTAGGAACACTCAAGACCCCCCAAACATCACCCAAACACGTCGGCAAGAAACACCGGCCTTCTGAAGTGGGATGAACTGCGTACCCTGATCTGTGAGCCCAGCTGTTCCATCATCCTCAGCTGCTTCTCAATGACCTGAAACAAGAAGTTTGGTTTCATGAGACTCCGCAATCCGAAGCTTCCGACACTAATATTATAGGGGAATTTCACTGATAGGAATTGTGCATCATTAAATGATTAAGATGTAAACAAACTCATTCCGACATACACTACATGAACAACAGATCTTAATCTCTGCTCCACACTAGATCAGAGGTTCCCAGTCCTGGTCCTGCAGTAACACTACCCAGCACGTTTCAGAGCATCGTCTTCTCGACGACGATGCAACTAATGAACTAATCAATAAGCTCTTCCTGAGGTCAGCCGGGGGAAGTGGTACTCCAGGACCAGGACTGAGAGCCGCTGCACTAGGTGATAAGAGTTTCACAATGAGTTTCAGAACAAGACAGAACCCAGGACTGCATGTTCCTGAACAACTGCTTTACAACGTGAAAATGGGGTTAAAAATCAGGCGCATGGTGCAAACCCAGAACGGTTCACAGTGGTGGTGAAGGTAACCAGACGTCCCCCTCTAAAAGCTCCCTCACAGAAAGTTCCTACATGAGGTGGTTCTGAATACGCTGCCTGATGTCTGAGACGCTGTTTATGATAGTGTGGAGAAGATTTCAGCCTTAAACTCCATTCATGGTGGAGGGATACATGCTGCAGGGCGCTGTGAGGTAAAATAGTCCCCCAAAGAAACTTAGTATTTCCAGGTTTTCCAGATTTTCATCATCAACATTCCATATACACTCAGAAGACACGTGTAGGTTCACTGGTGGTTTAGATAGTCAGTAAAGTGTCTATATGTGTGTTCTAGACGTGGAGACTGTGATGTACGCGATGGTAGTCGGAGACTGTTTACAGAGGACGGGAGTAGTAGGTTTTGTTCCTGGAAATGTGGTCAGTGTCTGTTTACAGTAGTGGGTTCTGTTCCTTTTGGCATTTTATCCCAAATGCGGATGAGCTGTGCAAGATTTTCTTCTAGCATGAGAAAACAAGTGATGTGTTTGGAAAGTGTGTTTATACAGAGAGAGAGAGAGAGAGAGAGAGAGAGAGAGAGAGAGTCATTGAAAGAACAGCTGCACCCAGAACCCACAGGAGTGAATCTTGGTGTGTAGGTTTGACATGGTGAGACACGCCAATGATTCAAGTTTCATACTCGGCTACACGTGACGTCAGCAAGGACGGGTCTTATCTCTGTACCTGACTGACCCAACAGCCACGATTAGAGACATCCAGCGAGCAGTGGTGTCCTCCATGAGTCATCCTGTTAGTGCAGCACCATTGGCAGACGGCTGCACCCCGCAGGACTACATGCACACAGACCGTTACCACGACTGTCCTTAACACCACGTCACCGTCACCAAAGACTGCAATGGTGTCGTACCAGACTGTCATGGAGTGACTCAGAACGGCAGCGGGTCATCTTCAGTGACGAGTCCCGCTTTTGTCTTGGTGGAGACGACCAACAAAGAATCCGTGTGCGGAGGCACCGTGGTCAGCACCAAGATGAACGGTTTGCTGTCGCACGTCCAATAGGCCTGGTGTCACTCCACCTCCACCCCTACCGCACCATCTGCAGGAACTGTGTGAGGATATTCAAGCTGCATGGGATGGATTATCACAGGACTCCATTAGGAACCTCTACAGCTCCATGCTGAGACGTCTGGCGTGTTGGGTTAGCAAACACGGCGGCCCGACGCCATACTGAGAGACAGACTTCTGTATGTGTAGCTCAATAAATATTGATCATATCAGTCTAAATTTATCAGTTATTGATCCTGGTGACCTTTATCCTCCTTCCCAACACACCTGCAGTCCCACACCTCCTTCTGGGGGCAGCTGTTCTGTAGATGGAGTGTGTATGTCTCTCAGTTCTACATGATAACAGTATTTTGAATCCTCTTGTTTATGACTGTGTTGAACACTCAGCTAAGTGGGCCGTTGCTCCAGTAGAATATCCCTGTATTTGAATAACCGTGCCCACCTCCGCTGCCTCCGCCTCTCCTCCGGCAGCTCCTGCTCCACTTCCCATCTCCTCTAACTCTCCTTGTGATGCTAATGTCTTTTTCCAGAACCTAAATGGGGGTCATTACAGCAAAGCGGGGCAGTTAATTTGCCCGGAGCCTGAGGAGGGCCGTGAGAAATGGGGGAACTGGGTTTGAACGGAATGTTCCGGGGAGTGTTTTTCCCCTTTCTGAGTTTGTGGTAGAATTGCTGTCAGTCGTGTAGGCTGAGCATTAGTGCCTCAGCCTCACATCATGACTCCTCTGAGTAGTTAGTAAGGGGAGTGCATGTCGATTGTCTGGTGTGGCAGGTGAACATCCTGAATTGTGAAGGAATTCTTTGGTCTTGAGTTGAAGTTGATGATCTTGGAATGTTCGTTTGAGCAATAGACACAATGGACCCTTTAATTATACAACTTAACTGTTACCATTATCATTATGTGACTGCCTGGCCTTCTGGTTCCCTGGCTGCCTGTTTCCCTGGCTGCCTGTTTCCCTGGCTGCCGGCTCCCTGGCTGCCTGTTTCCCGGCTCCCTGGCCGCCTGTTTACCGTTTCCCTGGCGCCCTGTTTCCCTGGCTGCCGGCTCCCTGGCTACCTGGCTGCCTCTTTCCCGTTTCCCTGGCTGCCTGGCTGCCTGTTTCCCTGGCCGCCTGAGTGTGTGGCTCCCTGGGCGCCTGGCTGCCTGTTTCCCTGGCCGCCTGAGTGTGTGGCTGTCTGACTGACAGATCGCCAGCCCTACTACTTCTCGGTATCCAGCTCAGCAGGCGATCAGGACCAGCCTGTACGGTTGTGGTGACCTGAAGAGATCTTTATCAGTCTGATTTGTTTATTGAAGGTGGAGAGTGTGTGAAGTCATTGTTTACCTACAGCCCGTTAATACAGTAACATTTTCACTGCCACTGCAGAAAACCTGGCACTGGAGAAACCGGAGGGGTCTGGCTTTCAACCGTGGTGGTCTATTCCCCTGTCGGCCCGACCTGGTGACCATGTGCATGTGCAGCTTGCGTGTGTGCTGTGAGTTAGATCATCAGCGGGCTGTATTTGTATTTGTGTTCATTAGCGTTTTAAAAGAATGGCCTGAATAAACAAACCCGTTCGGAGTTGAACCCTTCAGGTGTGACGGGGTGAGAAGCAGCGTGTCGGGTTGCCACTTCTGTTTGCTTGTGTTTGGGAGAAGGAAGAAAGGCTAGAGGTTTGCCTCTCCCACATGTTCCTACCTCCTCTCTAACTGTTCCTCGAGAACAGGAGTCTTTAGGCAAACAGTACTTCTTTGTGTTCCTCTCCCCGACCGTCACATGACCCGTCAGTCTTGGGCAAGAGCCGAATTGATGTGTTTCTTCGGAAAGCTTTCTGGAAATTGATCCGTTTAGATTTGCTCAGTCCGGCCTCCCACGGCGCTCCGCTCTTCCCCGCTGTTCTGAAGCCTGAGATGAAGGTGTTACAATTCCGGGCAGACTGGAGCGGCAAAGCCGAGGGACCGTGTTAGGCACCTCTTTGTGGTTTGGCGCTGTTAGTGTTCTGCAGAAAGTGAATGGCCTCATTCTGAGCCCACCTCTCGGGAATTTCTCATAGGAGAACTACAAAATCTTTCCCTTTTTTTTTTTTCCCTGCACGTCGTTCCTAGTGTTTTGGAGGCTTGTGGGAAGTCTCAACAAAAGCTGGAATCATGGTAAGTTGAACAGATTAAGGTCCTTTTGATGGAGTGTAATGCGTTTTACTCTTGGTGGCAATTAGCAGCTTGTTTTGGTAACAGTTTTAATCACATACTGTGGCGTAGAACCCAGCGATTATCTCACGTTCTAATAATCCAGTGGCTGAACGCGAGGACGTCCTAGAACAGGTATACAGGAGGTTCAGTATAACCTCAGTATAACACCTGTGGGGAAATTATACAGTGTGTGTATATACGCTCATCAGCAAAACAACAGCTGCACCCAGAAGGAATCAACCCACAGGAATGAAACTTGGTGTGTAGGTTTTGACATTGTGAGACATGCTAACGATTGTGACGTAAGCAGGGACGGGTCTTATCCCTGTACCTGACTGACCCAACAGCCGCAATTACAGACATCCAGCGAGCAGTGATGTCCTCCGTGAGTCATCCTGTTAGTGCAGCACCATTGGCAGACGGCTGCACCACGCAGGACTACATGTACACAGACCGTTACCACGACTGTCCTTAACACCACGTCACCGTCACCAAAGACTGCAATGGTGTCGTACCAGACTGTCATGGAGTGACTCAGAACGGCAGCGGGTCATCTTCAGTGACGAGTCCCGCTTTAGTCTTGGTGGAGACGACCAACGAATCCGTGTGTGGAGGCACCGTGGTCAGCACCAAGATGAACGGTTTGTTGTCACGCGTCGCACGTCCAGAAGGCCTGGTGTCACTCCACCTCCACCCCTACCGCACCATCTGCAGGAACTGTGTGAGGATATTCAAGCTGCATGGGATGGATTATCACAGGACACCATTAGGAACCTCTACAGCTCCATGCCGAGACGTCTGGCGTGTTGGGTTAACAAACATGAGAGAGACACAGTACGTGTAACAGTTCTGTACGTGTAGCTCAATAAATATTGATCATATCAGTCTAAATTTATCATCAGTTATTGATCCTGGTGACCTTTACCTTCCTTCCCAACACCACCGCAACCCCACACCTCCTTCTGTTCTTCTGATGAGTGTGTTCTGAGAGCTTTTGGAGAAGTGAAAGGCACATAAAGGGCTCATTGCTCTGCACCTTGGTGTGTGTTTGAGGTTCACCGTGCGGCTGTGCTCTTGCTGAGCGGTATGTTTTTGCCCTTTGCCCTGTTTTCCCCTGGAGGCCTGTTTCAGTGTCGGTGTGGTCTGGGCTTGCGCTGTGGTATCAGTCTGTTTCAGAATGAGTCTTATTTTCCAGTCTCGGACTTTAAACCTGCATGGGAGTTGCGTTGGAGCTCTTTTCGGCTTTGTGTTTCCGCTCTCAGCACCGCTCCGCCGCTCTCGGTAGGGGCCGAAGGGCAGGGCAGCACGCAGATACCACTATCGTGGTTCCCATCATGCACCAGGATACGGTTTATCTTTGTGCTCGCATGCTGTAAAGTAACATACGATTGTCCTGCTGCTTGACGGAGAGGACGGTAGGAGCGCGTACCGGATCTGGGGCGGAGTTTTATGATGTTATCCGTCCGTAAACATTTGAATGTAGCACATGCAGAGAGAAGGGAGGGGATGGAAGTGTGCGGCACATTTCTGCTTTTGCATGTGTTTTGTTTTCTGCAGCCATTCAAATTGCAGTGTAAATGAAGGTGTGTTGGGTGAACGGTGAACTACTGTGTGTGGGTGTGTGTGTGTGTGTGTGTGTGTGTTTGTACAGAATCAGTTCACACAGGAATTTACACACAGCTTTTAAAAACTTTCCAGGAAGTGAAACTATTGAGACGTAAATATTGATTGTACATCAGCACCACCTCCTTGTATCTACACTCATTGTCTCTGTCTGATCCACTCACACCAGCACCACGTCAGTGTCACTGCAGTGCTGAGAATGATCCACCACCCACATCATACCTGCTCTGTGGTGGTCCTGTGGGGGTCCTGACCATTGAAGAACAGGGTAATACAGTACACAGAGAAACAGATGGACTACAGTCTGGACCTGTACAACTACAGAGTGTCCTATATGGTCAGTGGAGCTGAAAGTGGACAGTGAGTGTCTATGTAATGTTGGTGATGGTGAAATAGTGGGGCATGTTTGAGGGGGGACTATTTTACCTCACAGCGCCCTGCAGCATGTATCCCTCCACCATGAATGGAGTTTAAGGCTGAAATCTTCTCCACACTATCATAAACAGCGTCTCAGACATCAGGCAGCGTATTCAGAACCACCTCATGTAGGAACTTTCTGTGAGGGAGCTTTTAGAGGGGGACGTCTGGTTACCTTCACCACCACTGGGAACGGAGTGTTATACACCAAACCAAAGAATTTGGAATGAAGATATTGGCTGGGCATCGCAGAACTGCGGAGTTCATTCCTAAAGAGGCATCACTTGGGGAGGAGAGAGAGAGAGGGAGAGAGAGAGTGTTGTGTAAAGTGGCGTATCTCTGAGAATGTGACCTTGGACGAGCTGCAGATCCTCAGTCCCAAGTGCTCTGTGTACGTGTGTGGCCCAGTTCTGTCACAAAGGGACACACTGTCGAGGTCGGGCATTCTGCGGTCTGTGTTGTAATGGAGGGCTGCACGGATATTCGGAATCAGGAAGCAAGAAATGAAACGCATGAAGGAATGTTGTTGGAGTGGTTGAACAACTGGGCCTCATAGTTAAGAGACTAGGGACCAACACTGAGCTAATGCTGCACGATTGGAGGAGCTTCCTTTTGCCTCACAGTGCCCTGCCTGTGTCCCTCCTCCAGGACACATGACCGTGACTCCTCACACAGTCGAGTCACATTATGACCGCTTCCTTCTTTCGATGGCAGCAGCGCGTAGCTCATGAAGGAAGTCACGTTTCGTTTGCGTGGCATTCTCTGAGCTCACTCATCCGCGTGGAAGGCACACTCAACCGGTCCATCCTTGCAGATCACGTACATGCTGATTGTCTTTCTGGGGGCGGATGGAATCTTCCAGCAAGACAATGCCACATGTCACATGGCTGGAAATGTCCGACACCGGTTGGAAGAGTGTGGCGAAGTCTGCCTACCTTGGTCCCTTAATTCCCCAGACTTGAACCCAGCTGAGCATCTGTGGGACCACCTCCATCGTCCTGTCCGCTCTATGGATCCTCCCCCACACCCCCTCCAGCAGCTGTGGGATGCACTGCAGTCAGCATGGCAACCTACCAGGACCTTACTGAGTCACTCCAAGCCCATCTAGCTGCTGTGACTCCACTGTGTGCATCTCCTGAGAACCTTCACCTCCCCCCCTGTGGTGTATTGGCCGAGCCCTGCGTGTAAGACCCATTCACTAACTGGCAGAGTGTCTGCAGCGGGAGAGTGAGCGGCTGATCCAGGCCTAAGCGCATGCCATCTTTAATTAAGGGGAATCCTCTCAAGCCCCCTCCAGACACGCACGTATACACTCTTATGTAAGGCTCTAGTGTCTCCGGCGTGGCTGTGAGGGTGCAGGCTGCGTGTGCAGGTGTGCCATCGTGTTTGGAGTGTTCGTGCCGGATGAATAGATCTGAGGCAGAGGAACAGGTAGATCCTTTCTCTTCACCTGTTGCTTTTGTCTGTCTCTTTCGGCCGCTGACGTCAGCCCTGGAGTTAAAGTCCCCGTCCGGGTCACGTGCTTACTGACCGGCTCAGAAAGCACAAAGCTGCTCGTTTGTTTGTGGTTTACGGTGTTTTGTCAGGTCTTTAGCCAGTTCCTGCTGATTTACCGGGTTTGGTTAATGAAGGAATTCTTTATTTAAAGGGTCCAGCAGTTATTGAAACGACAGCAGCTCAGCCACGAAGTGGTAGACCACGTACAGTGACAGAGCGGGGTCAGCGGATGCTGAGGGGCATAGTGCGCAGAGGTCACCAACTTTCTGCAGAGTCCATCACTACAGACCTCCAAACTTCATGTGTCCTTCAGATCAGCTCAAGAACAGTGTGTAGAGCTTCATGGAATGGGTTTACATGGCCGAGCAGCTGCATCCAAGCCTTACATCACCAAGCACGCTGCAGAGCGTGGAATGCAGTGGTGTAAAGCGCCGAGAAAAAGACGTGTTCTCTGGAGTGACCAATCATGTTTCTCCGTCTGCCAATCCGATGGACGAGTCTGGGTTTGGCGGTACCAGGAGAACGGTGCTGGTCTGACTGCACTGTGCCGAGTGTAAAGTTTGGTGGAGGGGGGATTACGGTGTGGGGGTGTTGTTCAGGAGTTGGGCTCGGACCCTTAGTTCCAGTGAGAGGAACTCTTAATGCTTCGGCAGACCAAGAGACTCTGGACAATTTCATGCTCCCAACTTTGTGGGGACAGTTTGGGGACGGCCCCTTCCTGTTCCAACATGACCGCACACCAGTGCACAAAGCAAGGTCCATAAAGACATGGATGAGCGAGTTTGGTGTGGAAGAACTGGACTGGCCTGCACAGAGTCCTGACCTCGACCCGATAGAACACCTTTGGGATGAATTAGAGCGGAGACTGCGAGCCAGGCCTTCTCGTCCAACATCAGTGTCTGACNACCGTCTACAGCAGGTCCCCCTCAACCGTCTACAGCAGGTCCCCCTCAACCGTCTACAGCAGGTCCCCCTCAACCGTCTACAGCAGGTCCCCCTCAACCGTCTACAGCAGGTCCCCCTCAACCGTCTACAGCAGGTCCCCCTCAACCGTCTACAGCAGGTCCCCCTCAACCGTCTACAGCAGGTCCCCCTCAACCGTCTACAGCAGGTCCCCCTCAACCGTCTACAGCAGGTCCCCCTCAACCGTCTACAGCAGGTCCCCCTCAACCGTCTACAGCAGGTCCCCCTCAACCGTCTACAGCAGGTCCCCCTCAACCGTCTACAGCAGGTCCCCCTCAACCGTCTACAGCAGGTCCCCCTCAACCGTCTACAGCAGGTCCCCCTCAACCGTCTACAGCAGGTCCCCCTCAACCGTCTACAGCAGGTCCCCCTCAACCGTCTACAGCAGGTCCCCCTCAGCCGTCAGCGGTTCTGCGAGTCTGTACGGAACCATTTCTGTCTTTTTACTTGGTACATTTTAGTGAGCTGTGTGCTGTGGGTGCGCACGGACACTCTAGTACTCAGTTAACACTTCCTGGTTCTTTGTCTCTTCCTACTGGGGAATGTGGAGGAGAGCGTTCAGTGAACCGCTGCTGAACATCGCTGCGGCTGTCGGCACTTGGAGGCTGTTTCTCCTCCCCTGTGTTCTGCAGATGGAGAACCTTCCCATCAGAAACCCCTCCTTTAACCTCAGGCCTTTGTCTAATGGAGCTCTTCTCACAGGGCTAAGCTGATTAGGGTAGGGTTTCAGTCCGACATGGTCTCTGCATATGTGCTTCCTGGTTTGGGGCACGCGGTCTTGGGCAGTCTCTACGTGACTCTCAGAAACCAGGGCCTTGACACACATCTCCTTACTCGGGCTGCAGCGGCCGGGCTCTGCGTATTCATGCTCAGTAATACAGAGTGTTTTAGGCTGGAATGGAACAAGGCAGCCAATCAGAGTTGAGGTGATTTGCATAGATTGCGTATATTAGTCACGTTAGTAAAAGCAGGCTGTTGTAATCCTGAGGGGTGAAGAGGGCCTTGAAATGGGCCTTAAGTGGCCTTTAAAGGAGCAGTGTGGGACCTCTAGTGGTGAGATTGTGTATTGCAGCCTACTCAGTTGGGCGCCAGGTGTTCTGCCGTTGTCTCAATGTCTGACCTAACTGTGTTCCTCTCTTTATGTGGGTTCACTCCAGGGTTCTAGCTATTTATTTCTACCCGTTGAGCGGTTCTACCTAGCATGCTGATATCATTAGCACAGTGTAGTGACTCCGTGTTTAAACGGTTTATAGTGTGTTTAATGTTAATTCAGTTCAGACTCAGATTAATGATCACTATTTGGACCCTCCAGAACATCCTCACCGTTCTCTTAATGCTGGAAACACTTTCCGGTTCCACCTTAAATAGTGCTGTGGTTACATTCTGGTACATTTAAGGTGGAACGGGTCAGTTAGAACAGGAAGCTGGTGAATAGGAAGCTGAACTTCGGCCTTAGTGTTAATGCTGGCAGTAATAATCCTACCTGGAGTTTTATGGGCGGAGCTACTGATAAATATCCGCTACGGTAGAACGTTCCAACAAGGGTTCTCCTTCTGTCCGTGCCTTCCAGTCGGTGCTATAGCGCCGCCCAGTTCAAGCTGCTGCTTCAGTGTAACAGTGTAAGAGTAACAGCCCGTGTGTGGTGTGTCTGCTTTGGGCTACTGTAGAAACATGGTGGTGGTGGTAGTCTCTGCTGGAAGACGAGCTGCTCCTATGTAGATATGAAGGCTCGTTACAGGTAATTATACACTAATGAGGACCCGGTTCTGTATGTTTATGTACCGATTCTGATGCTAGACCCCCTTAAATGTCACACAACAGACCTACAGTGGTGGTATGTATATCTGACCAAGTGTTGAACCCTGATCTGTAACTCCTGCCGTGCAGTGAAGTAGCATCCTGTCTATGAGGAGAGATTGGATTATGATGGGCTTATCTCTGAAGTTACAGTATAGGCTAATCCGCCGATGCTCCCTTTTTCCGCGGAGATTACGGCCCACTGACGTTGATGCTGCTGAGCATCTCTAAAACGCAGGCGGAGTGTTGTATTGCAGTTTAGCGTGCCTTGTTTTGCCCCGTGTACTGAGAGAACCCGTCGGCGGTACATGTGATCTCGCCGCGTTACACAGCTAAATATAACCCTGTATCTGTGTTTATAGGACAGGATATTAGTGTGAAATGTATTTTGTGAATTCATTCATGTTTCTGATTGGACGCCGATGAAGGAGAGCGGCCGCCGTGACTAACGTTCTTGTTCTGTGTTTGTTTGTTTCCAGCTTGCTGAGTGTCAACCCCAGAGTGAAGATGAGACCATGGTTCCTGTACTAACCTCGAAAAAGGCCAGTGAACTACCTGTGAACGAAGTCGCGTGTGCACTGCAGGTAATGAGACTAGCCGGAGTGTGCAGTAGGCGTACAAGCCTCTCGCCACTACAGCTGCACTACTTTACGTTGACAGAGTTGTTGCAGCTGTGATTTGAGGGTTTCACTGGAGGTCTGCATGGGGAATTTGTCCCGCTCCCGCCTGCAGGCCTGTATGAGGGGAAATAACAGCCAATAAATTATCAATCTTGAAGTCATGGCTGCCGGAAGTCAGTCCTGCCTGTAGTGGGCTTAGTTGCAGTCTACTGGCCTTTCTTTAGAGCACTGACCACAGCTAAGGCCGTCGAAAGGCTCCACCGCTTCTGTAGCGCGGTAAAGCGGTTTGTGTCTGTTTAGACCGAGGTTATTCGTTTCTAATTTGTTGATTAGCTGTTTATTCCCTTATGCTAATTATCACAGGGCTGTCATCTCAGTCCCCTCCTGCGCACACTGGATGTGGGTAACCACCCGCTCCAGTCCATGACACTGAAATTTAGCCTTGTGCTGCTAGATGTTGTGGTGGGACCCACAGGTCCTGCCGAGTCATGTGGGAATGCAGACCTCTAGCATTTGCATCCGAATTAGGTGAATTATGTAGGAATTGCTATTGGATTTGTCGTTTCCACCATCCTTACTCCACACCACTCGTGCAGAGAGTCTGTGTGTATGCGTCTTCACCTTGTAGATGGACAGTCAGAGACGATAGCTCATCTGCTGCTGCACAGTGCAGTGTTGGTCATCCTCTAGTCCTTCATCAGTGGGCACAGGATGCTGCCCACAGGACGCTGTTGTGCTGGATAGTTTTGGTTGGTGGACGGTTCTCAGTCCAGCAGTGACACTGAGGCGTCCAGCAGCACTGCTGTGTCTGATCCACTCACACCAGCACCACACACACTAACACACCACCACCACGTCAGTGTCACTGCAGTGCTGAAAATGATCCACCACCCACATCATACCTGCTCTGTGGTGGTCCTGTGTGGGAATAGACAGTGTGTACACACACACACATACATACATAAATATATATATATATATATATATATATATTACACATACACACACAACTCTGGAAATAAATAAGAGCCCACTCCAGGTTCTTCCAGGTATCTTCAGCATCTCCACATGTGCAGCAGGTTCTTAGTGAGGAACAGAAGGTTGGGTTCTAGCTTTACTGGCAGATACAGTGAGCGTCTGGTTCATAAGAACAAGGTCAAGCAGCAAACACACAGGACAACACAGCTACAGACTGGCAGAGGGCCAAAACCACTCTCTACTGACCGTGATGAGCGCCACCTCATTCCAATGTCCCTTAACCACCGTAAGATGACCTCAAGTGACCTACAGAGAGACTGGCGAGCGGTGGCTGGGGTGAAACGCACAGCGAGCATGGTTCTAAAAACAGGCTTCTGGAGGGTCATTAGTGATTTTCTAAACAAACAGATCTAAATACAATATTTGATCTGGAATTTGGGACACGTGTTTCCAGTAGGGTATAGAATCAAACAGAACTGCTCATTTTGGTCCAACACAAACCCAGAACCTGTACAACTAGAGGAACTGATCACTCTCAGGTGGGCTCTTACATTTTTCCAGAGCTGTGTATCTCTCAAGCCACAAATACTTGAGGTAATATTCAGCTCTAGCACCGCCGCATCTTTCAGACCGTCACAAACATATCACTGCTCAGCTCATCAACCTTGGAGGGGAATGCTAATTGCTAATCCTGTTATGTCAGCAAACAGACGGTGACACGAGAGAGGACAGGACCCTCGGCACTATTTGGGAGACCCCAGCATATCTGATAGTGTTCCATTTGGTGTCTTGGTTGTCGCCGTACTGGTTCAGAATATCCTTGTCGTACTGGGTTGCCGCCTTTTTCATTGTCTCGTGACGGCCTGAATGCGCTGAAATCTGAATTGCCTCCACGTCCTGGGCTGGTAACCTGAGCCGTGTGCGAGTGCTATAGAGTGCTCTGATCTGATGTACGGTGGGGCGAGGTTCCTGTGCTGGCCAGCACCCATCATTTGTTTCAGAAGCAGATGTAGTCTCGAAGAGTGGTGATGTAATTGTTTCTGCAGTTTGTGTTTTACAGGAATGCTTTATCCAGACAGATAAAGGCGATCAGAACCGTCAGAATATATACACACCCGGGCTTTTATTAGGTCCACCTCCTCGTATCTACACTCACTGTCCATCATTATCAGCTCCACTGACCATATAGGACACTCTGTAGTTGTACAGGTCCAGACTGTAGTCCATCTGTTTCTCTGTATACTGTATTACCCTGTTCTACAATGGTCAGGACCCCCACAGGACCCCCACAGGACCACCACAGAGCGGGTATGATGTGGGTGGTGGATCATTCTCAGCACTGCAGTGACACTGACATGGTGGTGATACTGACGTGGTGTTAGTGTGTGTGGTCCTGGTGTGAGTGGATCAGCACGACAGCGTCCTGTGACCACTGATGAAGGACTAGAGGATGGCCAACACAATGTTAGCTTATGCTGCTGCCACATGGCAATAATTATATTTTCCATCAAATCTGAACTGAATTTCTACACTGCGTTTAGGAAAACAAAATAGTAGTAGTAGTAACATTACTATTATTATTGTTGTTGTTGTTATTATTACTGTTATTACTATTATAACCTATTTATTTATTTATTTATTTGTTTTTTTTTTTTATATGTATATATATATTTTTTGTAATTTTACCCTTTACAATGCAAAATCTCCAATGATTAAGAAATTCCAAAGAAATTTCTGTGCCTAAATGATGTGTGACCTTTGACCCATCAGGTTTGCGTTTGTGGTGATGTCACCACACAGGCTCTGTGAGGGATCTGAAAGAAATCAGAGTGAGGGTATACACGCAGTGAGAAGCCTGAAAGAAATGGGATTTGTTAATCATTGGATATTTTGCATTGTAAAGGGTGAAGCTGCAAAAAAATAATAGTAGTAAAAAAAAATTATAATAATAAATAAACAATAGTACTAATAAAAAACTAGTAGATGTTATTATTATTATTATTGTTGCTATTACTATTACTTTGCTGGTGCATGTTCCTACAGGGCGTGTTTTCCTGGAGCTTTCCTAGTCCAGCTTTTCAGGAATGTGTTTTAGAATGAGTGTGTATTTACATAAACCACAGCGTTTGTTTTGTTTCAGTTTTAATACGCTTCAAAACAGATTTATACGTCTCTGTTTATTGTCTGTGTTCAGTTTACACACACTGTCCCAGTTTTTTATTGTTTACCACTTAAACACAGTAAACCTGCGTAATGTGTACGAGGACCAATATAGTAACCAGTTATGGGTGCAGCAGTGTAAACCGTCCATATCTGGGAAATCAGATTACCCATGCATTTTTATTTTGGAGTTGAATGTTTACGCTCCCGTTACCGGGCCACTGTGTTAGCACCCCCTCCTATTTAGCCTGCAGCAGTTCAGCCCTGATAAGAGGTGTTTGAGGAAGTCGGAGTGCAGCCAGAGCTCATTTACATACCAGTCTTAAAGGCACAGTACCCAAACAGCCTGCTGGGGAATCGCTGTAGTTGTAGTGTGTAGAGTATAATCAGTGCTGTGACTGGACCGTCTCCCGTCACTGCTGCTGTTTATTCACAGGTGATGAGTGAATGATCCACCCTGACTCACCCGCTCGGACCCGTTTAAGGCCGTGGTTGGCTGAGCTGTTCTGTTGTTGCAGGCTGAAACCGTGAAGGACGTGGCCGTTTTTGGGTGATATGTGATATGCTGCGGTCTGACGTGTGACTCTGAGCATCATCTGACCCGCAGGTCAAAACAGTGCGTAGTCGGCAGGCCCGGAGGAAGGGCGATTACCTGACACGCAGAATCAAACTGGAAACAACAGACGGTCACTTTCTGGGTGTCTGACTGATTTGCAGCAGTAGTGATGGCCGTTTGAGCTGCCGTTCAGATACGTGTGCGTTTAAACCAATAGGATCTGAATACCATCACTTGGCTTGAACATGATGGATATTTTTATGAATTAAACCAATAAAATATCAATCATTCATTCATTCATTCATTCATTCATTCATTTACTGGCATACAGCGGCCTAACGGGTAATCCGCACAATTCCAGTGAGTCACCTTTACCGTTTAGGCCGATTTAGTGTTCCATCTTTGCCTTTTAGACTGACTTGAAGACGCTTCTTGCATTGTAGGCTGATTTAGTGATTTACCTTTTGCATTTTTTGTCATTGTAGTGATTTAAGTTTTGCCTTTTAGGTTTATTTACTTGGTCATTGTTGCACTTTAGGCTGATGTAGTGATTCATTTTTGCCTTTTAGGTTAATTTAATGATTCAGTGAATGATTTGGTGAATTTCCTTTGCCTTTTAGATTGATTTAATGATTTACCTTTTAGGTCGATTTAGTGATTTATCTTTGCCTTTTAGGCTAATTTAATGATTCAGTGAATGTCATTTTTGCCTTTTAGGCCGATGTAATGTTTCATCTTTGTGCTTTGGGCCGATTTAGCGTGTCATCTTTGCGCTTTGGGACGATTTAGCGTGTCATCTTTGCGCTTTGGGCCGATTTAGCGTTTCATCTTTGCGCTTTGGGCCGATTTAGGAACTTACATTTTGCCTTTTAGGCTGATTTAGTGATTTAGCTTTGCCTTTTTATAGAATTATAATTTGCAGATTTCCACACTACAGATTTGATGTTTGGTTTGAAGCTTTTCCAGATGTGTCCATTTGGCTTAGAGTGAGTGTTCAGCACCTGGTCTGCAGTTCTACACCACATTAACAGTTGGTCATGAGTCTTGATGTTTAGGGTGTGTATCTGTGGATGTGGTTGTGTCCCTACCCTGGAGTTCTCTCTGAGCGCTGGTGGTGTTCCTGTATCATGTCTTGGTTAATATCCGTGGAGATCAGCTAATGGCTTTATTAGCTGCGTCTGTGTTAATGGATTTATCTGCGTCTGCAGCTACTGAAGTCTCATCGGCG
Organism: Semaprochilodus insignis; assembly: GCA_034552555.1. Taxonomy (NCBI): domain Eukaryota; kingdom Metazoa; phylum Chordata; class Actinopteri; order Characiformes; family Prochilodontidae; genus Semaprochilodus; species Semaprochilodus insignis. Next base: position 24,431,656 of record CM067497.1, read on the forward strand.
GTCGCAGTTAATATCAGTTGTCATGGTTACGCTCTCAGAAGACATTATTTTGGGAAAGCTGTATTTCTCTATGGGGATGTTCTCTAATGTGCTCTCCTCTCTGCCCCCTCCCTCCACTCTGTCCTCCGCGCCCCCTGCCTGATGTTTCACTAGGCTGACCTGCAGTTTGGCCTTTCTCACGACGAGGTGAGCCGGCGCCGTGCCTACCATGGCTGGAACGAGTTCGACATCAGCGAGGACGAGCCGCTCTGGAAGAAGTACATCTCTCAGGTGAGAAACGGACATGCAGGAAAACTGAGGCGACCTTTCGGAAGCGGAATACTGCAGTAATCTGTGTTTCCAAAAAGCCTTTGGGGCCTTGTGAGGTTACAGGACAGGCTGAGGCATTAGAGGAACCTTTTAGAGCAGAGGTCATCGGTCTTATCCACAAAAGGGCAGTTCCTGTGAAGCAGAAGCACACTCCACCTGTTTAACCGGTTTGTCCTCAAACAGGCCTTTTGTTATCAGGTGTGCTGCTTCTTGGCTGGAATGGAACCCTGCAGCCCTCTGTTTAAAAGATCACTCATATAGAACTACAAACAGTTCTGGAATCTTGAGCCACTCGAGAGTTCGGAAATCTTTCCTGAGGATCTAAAGAGTTTCAGAACCTTCTTATGAGTCACTAAAGAGTTTCAGAACCTTCTTATGAGGCACTAAAGAGTTTCAGAACCTTCTTATGAGGCACTAAAGAGTTTCAGAACCTTCTTTTGAGGCACTAAAGAGTTTCAGAACCTTCTTTTGCGGATCTAAAGAGTTTCAGAACCTTCTTTTGCGGATCTAAACAGTTTCAGAACCTTCTTTTGCGGATCTAAACAGTTTCAGAACCTTATTTTGATGCACTAAAGAGTTCTGAAACCTTACCTGAGGGTCTAAAGAGTTTCAGAACCACCTTTTTCTGAGGATTTCTAGGCACTAAAGAGTTCTAACATGTTTTTGAGGACCCCAGGAGGACTCCAAGAGGACCATTCTGAAGGTCTAATAGATTCTAGAACCATGTGGAGGATTTAAAGAGCCCCAGAACCTCTAGAACGTTGTTTTAATGTGGTGAAGAGTTACTGACAATTTTTAGGGTGCTGAAGATTTTTGGAACCTTATGAGGTACTAAAACAAAAGATATGACTTCATTTAACAAGTGTCTATAATGTTCATATGACCCACACGGTCATTCTGACAGACTGTAATACGCTACAGGAAGTGTAGGGGGCGATACGACCCACACGGTCATTCTGACAGACTGTAATACACTACTGCTGTACCCATGCTCTAAAATAAATGTCTCCCCAGGATTCTCTATTCCTGGCCTAATGGCATTTTCACCATTACTAGATTAAATTCCTTCCCCTAATCTGCTCCCAGATCACCGGCCGGGCAGCTTTCTGCTGCTGTTGATTCACTGGTCTTCCAGGAACTGCTCTTTGTTTCGCTGTAGGAGTGCCGAGCCTGGACTTTGAAACCAGACGTCTCGCTGTGGCCTTTTCTCTGGAGTGCTTTCTGCAGCTCTGCTGGTGTCTGTTCTCTCCAGGCTGAAAGGTCTACTTAGCTGCGTGTCCACTGCTGCCCTCACAGCCGCAATTAACCGGAACACCGATATTCCGGATCGGTTTTAGGAAACGAAAAAGCACACATACGGAACTATGTGGACTGAAGCCTGGTGCCATCACATTGTCTCCCCAGTTTAACCAGTCCCTGGCTAGTTCTCCTGCCGTCACGCCATCTCCCCAGTTTAACCACTCCCTAGCTACTTAACACCACGTCACCGTCACCAAAGACTGCAATGGTGTCGTACCAGACTGTCATGGAGTGACTCAGAACGGCAGCGGGTCATCTTCAGTGACGAGTCCCGCTTTTGTCTTGGTGGAGACGACCAACGAATCCGTGTGTGGAGGCACCGTGGTCAACGCCAAGATGACCAGTTTGTTGTCACGCGCCACACGTCCAGAAGGCCTGGTGTCACTCTACCTCCACCCCTACCGCACCATCTGCAGGAACTGTGTGAGGATATTCAAGCTGCATGGGATGGATTATCACAGGACTCCATTAGGAACCTCTACAGCTCCATGCTGAGACGTCTGGCGTGTTGGGTTAGCAAACACGGCGGCCCGACGCCATACTGAGAGACAGACTTCTGTATGTGTAGCTCAATAAATATTGATCATATCAGTCTAAATTTATCATCAGTTATTGATCCTGGTAACCTTTATCTTCCTTCCCAACACACCTGCAGTCCCACACCTCCTTCTGGGAGCAGCTGTTCTGATGTGTTGGCTCGCTCTGACCTGCTCTGTACCCGTTAACCCTAATTGTAGGAACTGTACCTGAATCCTTTTCCCCTGATTCCCAGAGTATTTCCTTATAGCCCCTAAACAGTAATCCAGACCGAGCGGAGAGCAGTTATCCCAGCTGACCTAGATAGGAACGTAGGCCACTGTTCACCTTAAACCACTCCTGGAAGATCCCGTGCTGCATTATCTTAATCTGGATCTGACGTCATCATAGCACCTCGCATGCTTCCTGCATGCCTCTCAGCCAACATGGACACAGTCATGGACATGGGCTCACCATCCCTCCTCACCAAACAGTGCAACTGCCTCGTTCTTAGTGGTCTTACGGGGCCCCCTGGTGGTGCGGCGGTCCTGAGTGGCTAGTCATATGGCCTTGCCTGCATGGATGGTTTGTTGGCTTGAGGAATGTGCCAATCACTTTCCTTTTCCATCAACGTGAAACGGGTTCAGTGTTAGGTGTGCGAACCAGAACGGATCCCGTTCAGCACATTTCACCAAAAATAAACAGTACGGAACCTCAGAAGCTGGAACCAAGGAATAGTAGGTTCTTCAGCACGAGCCGTGACCACATCTGTGAGTACATCAGGTGTTGAGGAAAGACAAGGCAGCAATGGCGCCACCCAGTGGTCTGCTGGAGAACCTATTCTACCTCATCTTATCTCCAGTAGTTGATCCGTGCTGCTTTCTGGATCTAAACAAACATCTGGAATAACAGCCCAAACGCTCGCAGGTCATCTGTATGCTCCGCCATCTTGGTACTACTGTTTGCTACCACTGTGAAGCGCCCAACGTTTACGTAGATGTCGTGTCCTTTAACGTTCCTTGGTTCCTGGTGCAAATGCAGGCTGGTTCCCTGAACAGCTCCAAGGTTCTACAAAGCCTGAATGGAACCAGTTCAAGAACCGGGGTTCCTATGGTTGAAAAGAGCTCCAGAGTCCTAACCTAACTGCATGATATGATGGGTTCAGGTGATGTGAGACCAGGAAGGTGGTGTCAGACTCTGACATGCTGTCATCTGTGAACATGGACTGGAGTACATCTCCACCGGTTCTGACAATGCAGGCTACGTTCATCTGTACGTTTGTTCCTGTTCACGTGTTCCTGTTTGCTCTTCTCACGTGAGGAGATCTCTTGCAGGTTGCTGTGGCTGAACTGGCACAGGATGTTCTAGAACCTTCTGCACACTTCTCTCGGGTTGTATATGCAGGTCTTTGTGGGCACTGTGGAGTTGAGCTTCGCCTCCAGTGCTGCGCTGCTACGCTACGCCAGCCCGCAGCAGGCCGCTGAAAGTGGGGCAGCTGTGTAGAGCGCTCTGGGACGAGCTGCACTTCGTCAGGGTCACCGAGACGTGACCACCACCGGCAGGCTTTAGTTAGAGCTGTGGTACAGCGTGACTGCACACCACTGGTACAGCTGGAGCTGTGATGATGCAACTTAAACACTGTTTTGGTCAAATCTGTCCTGTGATAATCCATCCCATGCAGCTTGAATATCCTCACACAGTTCCTGCAGATGGTGCGGTAGGGGTGGAGGTGGAGTGACACCAGGCCTTCTGGATGTGCGACGTATTGGCGCTGACCACGGTGCCTCCATACACGGATGTCGTGTCTAGATAGGAGCAGCTCTTCCAACACAGACTGGAGCTCACTGCTAGATGCTCCTCATACGGTCATGCTGTGAAACGAATCAGCCGTTAGATCACTGTGTAGCTGGAGGAGCTGGAGTCTGTTGGTGTAGCGGCGGTGTGAAGTGTCGTAGGTCTGAAACTCCATTAGTGGAGCCGTTAGTTCATTAAAAGTGACGCTGGTGAGGTGTACTCCTTTAAGGGGCTTTGTTCAGTTGCTGTTCATGTCAGAAGGTCAGAGCTTGATCTCTCTCTCTCTCTCT
>CM067497.1:24437047-24449522 GCA_034552555.1 Semaprochilodus insignis
ACACACGTACTCACATCCTCCAGATGGATGTCCCGTGTAAACTCAGCAGCTCCTCCCTCCTCCTCCTCCTCCTCCTCCTCGTATTTAGACGCTGATGTCGTGTGTGCGGGGCGTTTTCACACCTGCAGTGATGCGGATCAGCCGGCGCTCCTGAGCGGTGGTCTTCTGGAGAAGATGCTCCTGGTTCCTCTGCTCCTGTGTGTGCTGCTGCGTGAGCGTGCGTGCTGTGCGGAGTGTGTGGTGGGTTGTGAGTGTGCGGAGGACACACACACCGTCAGGTGCGTTTCAGCATCGCTGGGTCGCGTCCCACCTGCTCTGCCCAAGAACACCCGCAGCCTGCTCATCATAGGAGACCACATCCACCAAGTCCAGCAGAACTTCTTCAGCAGAGCGGAGAACATCAGCACACTGGAGCTCACCCAAAGCGGGTAAGAACACAGCACTCCTCAGTAACTCGCGTAACTGAGTAACCTGGAATGTGACCGGTTCTAGATACTAGTGTTCACCAGCTTTCTCAGTCCCTGTAGAACCTCCTACAGCTCTGTTCTTCTTGTTTATCTAGTAATGCTGACTAGATAAACAAGCTGTTCAGGACAAGGAGAACGGTTCTTCAGATTGATGGAGGATGTGTTGTATGTGGTTCTGTAAAGTACCAAAAAGGTTCTTCTGTTGAATACAAGCTTGACATCATAGCAGAACTCACTCAGGTGCTGTATAGAACCGCACACTAAGCATCCTCCATCAGTCTGAAGAACTGTTTCAACAGGTAAATAATTCTTTGAGTGTTTATGGTTCTATATAGAACCACTGTCTTTCCTAAAGAACCCTAGAAGAACCTTGTGTGTTGAGTGTAGAACTGGACTGGTTCTGTGTGTTCTGGTGGACGGTGAGTGGTCAGTATGTGTCATTACAAATAACAGTAATTAAAAGCTTAAGAGATGCAAGAATGGTTGCTGTGGTATTCTTGGTGGTTGCTAAGGTGTTACTAGGTGGTTGCTGTGGTATTCCAGGTGGTTGCTAAGGTGTTACTAGGTGGCTGCTGTGGTATTCCAGGTGGTTGCTAGGTGGTTGCTGTGGTATTCCAGATGGGTTGCCCCCCCCCCCGGAGGTCACTGCAGCATGCCGTCTCCTGCGTACGACTGTATATACTGCCTAACACACATATAACGTATCTGGAATAAAGTTCTTGCTGAATGACACAGCTGAACCTTTCCTGCTCTCCTTTCTTACAGAATAACCGAGTTAGGTTCTCACGCGTTCTCTGAGCTGCGTATACTGCGCAGACTGGACCTGAGTGAGAACCGTCTGGTTCTGATCCACCCTGAAGCATTCTCCATCCCGGGCAGCCCCCTGCAGCAGCTCAGCCTGAGACGATCGCTCTACAACTCCACCTCCGTCACTGACCTGATCACCGCTCTCCGCTGGGGGGCGCTGTCCAGCCTGCTGGAACTGGACCTGTCGGGGAACCGGCTGGTTCTGCTGCCCCCGGGCTCATTCTCCCCACTGCCCAGCCTGCGGCGCCTCGGCCTGGCCAACAACTCGCTGGTGGCTGTCTACAGCGGCACGTTCTCCGGGCTGGAGCGGCTGCAGGAGCTGGACTTGCGCTCCAATGCGTTTCAGGCCATCAGCTTGGAGGCTCTGAGGGAATTGGAGAAACTGGGCCAGGCCCGGCTGCTTCTGGGCCAGAACCCCTACAGCTGCTCCTGCGAGGCTCAGGAGTTTTCCCACTGGATAAACCGCTCCAGTTCACAGGTCGAAGATGCAGACAAGCTGCTGTGTGGTTCTCCGGCCAACCTGCAGGGGGTGCAGGTGAGAATGCTGAGCTCACGCTCTCCAGGCTGCTATGGAAAGGCTAACGCGGAGCCTGCGGACGTGACCCTGCAGACGTCCTACGTGTTCCTGGGCCTGGTGCTGGGCTTTGTAGGCATGATCTTTCTGCTGGTGATCTACCTGAACCGCAGGGGGATAGAGAAATGGATCACAGACTTGCACGCAGCCTGCAGAGATGTGCTGGAGGGCTATCACTACCGCTACGAGCAGGACTCGGACCCCAGACTGAGAAACCTCTCCACCAACAGCCAGCATCATCTCCGCTATGAGCCACGCCCACCGCACATCCCAGCTGACCCCCGCATCACCCACATCCCTTCCGACGTCACACTGTAGGGGAACCTAAGCAAGGGCTCAGTCAAATTTCTAAATTAGCCCAAATCTGGCAACCCTGATCAGAAGCAGATCTGATCTGCAGTGTGGGGAGAACCAGGGAGTGACGGGACCTCACGGTTCTAATAAGACCAATAAAGAATTCTAACCTCACTCCTCCCTCTACTGTAAACCTACACCTTCTCTGCTCCATCGTCTCAGCTGTTCCAGCCACAGAGGTGAACCTCTCCTCCTGTGGTGGTGAAGTGGACTCATCTGAGCGGTCCTGCTCAGTTGTAAGTGGTTTATGGGTATTAAGATTAGGGTTTAGGGCTACTCTGAGGAATATTCAGGGTGTTTGAATGGTTCTGGGGTGTTTGTGAAGGTGTTTGAATGGTTCTGGGGTGTTTGTGAAGGTGTTTGAATGGTTCTGGGGTGTTTGTGATGGTGTCTGAATGGTTCCGGAGGTATTTAAAGGCTGTTAGGGGTGTTTTTGAGTGTACACTGGGTAACTATAGGGGTGGTTTATTGGGGTTTAGGGGTGTTTGGGTGGATTTAGTGGTTTTAGGGGTATTTTGTAGGGCTTTTATGTAGAGTGTTAGGGGTGTTTTGTGTGGTTGTAGGGATGTGTGGGTGGATTAAAGGGTGTTTGGTAGAGTTCCAGGGGTGTTTTGTGTGGTTTTAGGGGCGTTGGGTTGTTTCAGTGTTTGTAGGTTGAGCAGAAAGTAGAAGTGGAGCAGAGTGAAGAATCACCACCTCTGGGCTGCAAGCGTCAGAGCTGCCGTCACACGCAGGCGTGAAGCGCTGCACACGGGTGTGTGCAGGAGTTTGGGGTTAATGACTGTAATGGATCAAAGCAGGACACCTGATATTAATCTACGTCTCTGCATTTGGCAAACGTAGCAGCCTGTGTGACCAGCAGCAGCGGAGACCCTCACCATCACACCTCTGTGTGTCTGCATGTGGTTCATACTGGATTAGTGCTGCAGCAGTGAAGAAGAACAGAGTAGAGTTCACAGGAGAACACACGGAGGACACACGGAGGACACACAGAGGACACGGAGGACACACGGAGGACACACGGAGAACTTATAGGGTTCTGTAGGTCCTGTAGCGTCTTGTAGGTCCTATAGCATCCTGTAGCATCTTGTAGTGTCCTGTAGCATCCTGCTTGTAGGGTTCTGTAGTGTCCTGCAATGTCCTGTGGGTAAAGACGTAGGTACCGTATGTACCGCAGCTCAGTGTAGAGGACACTCGGCCTGCTGTATCCTGCATGCTGATTCCCGTCTGCGCGGATGGACAGTTTGGGGGTCAGCAGTGTGAGGTGTTCATTAACACTGAGGGCAGAGAGAGTACAGAGCGCGTGTGGTCTATATTTTATAGGGTTCTATTAACACGTTCTCCCAGATTCACACTGTATATGGACAGTAGAGCACTGGAGGGTGAATCAGGGCTGTGACTGGGCTGCAGGTAGGAGTTGAAGGTCAGCACAGCAGATCATCACCGCTGGCGATGGGAACCAGGGGTCTCCATGTCTACATTATTTCTTCATTTGACCTTTTATTTAATTTGATTTGATTTTGTATTTCATTTATTTACATTATTTCTGCTGTTAATTGTATTGTGTTTGAACATGTGGTTACACATAACTTGTATGACATTCACAAATATTAACATTACTTGTGATTGTTGTTGTTTTAATATGAATAATAATAATAAAACAAACAAACAAACAAACAAACAAACATTTGGAAAAGCCAAACTCGACACCTCCAAGAAAGACTTTGCTGTGCTTGCACTTTTGGAATACAGTCAGTTTGCTCACTAGCCAGGTTAGCCGTTAGCCGTTAGCCAATATTAGCAATACCAATTAATAACTACACAGTATGTGGTATTTATTAAATCCAGACTCCACAGCTACACGTCCACAGACAGACCTGGACAGATGTGTGTGTATGACTGATTTACCTACACGCTAACAGACACAGAATTCCCAGGGATCGCACCAACCTTTTGATGGACTGGTCCAGCATCACATCACTTTATCAAAACCCCCCGTGACCTTCCAGTCGGACCCCTGGACAGCGTTCAGATGAGCTGTTGATTAGAAGAGCTCTGTTTGTGGCCTTGTAGCCAAAAGACTACAAATAATAATTTAATATTTCATTATTATTTATCTATTTTTTCTGTATAGCTTTTAATTCCGATTTATTAAATTTATTTATCATATTTTCTGAGTTATTACTCGGATCGAGCGTCTGTCCCTGTCTGTTAATGTCTGTTTGATCTGCGTTTTAATGATTAGTTATGTTTATTATAGCTCTGCTCTGTTATAGCTCTTATTATTTATTAGAATGTATATTGTGTTTATTTTACTATATGAGTTTAACTTTGTACTGTGAAGCATTCTGAGCTGCATGAGGTAAGAAGGTGCTAAAATAAATAAAGTTTATTGTTATTAGCAGTAGTAGTAGCATTAATGCTAATCAGCTATGATGCTAACAGATTCAGTCCGTTGTGGAATAAAGCGGGGGGAGTAGAGGTGGAGGTGGAGGTGGAGGAGGTGTGGTGAACAGGCCTTAAATAAGCAGTAAAAACACTTTAAAAACGATTAAAACACAAAAACGGGAAATACCGGCGCTATGACGCACTTCCGCAGCGGAGACGCGTTCAAGTTCTCTCTGGATCTGTGTTCACTTCCGTTCATGAGCAAAACAAACCGCAGTCCCAACACACACTCATCAGGTAAACCCTAACACAGCATTCAGGGTTCTACCTGAGGGACCATCCCGCTGGAACATGAACCCAAACGTCACTGTAGTGTTCTCTCTATTAGCGAGGGCTCTTAATACACCTGTAAACAAACAAACACACACAGCGAACAACACGCAGGACATTACAGCATCCGAGTTTAATGTATACAGTATGATCATCTATGGGGCAGAAATGATCAGTGTCCTATCAGCATTGTGTGTTGGCGGGCTGTTGGCCTGTAAACGGGGAATCCCGGACTGGGCGGCGCTCCTGAACACAGCATTCTCATACCTGTAGCTCAGGTAAGACAGACAGGAGAGCAGCGGAGAGGAGAACCCACCGAGCCCTCACCGAGAAGCGTTCAGCATGAGCTGAGCCCGCGAGCCAGCGCAGCCACCGGAGCGGTCACAGCCAGGGTCCAGCTGAAAGGGTCGGGGTCAGGATTGGTGACGCCCGGCGTTGATTTAGTCGGTAATAGATTGGTTTGAGGTCACTTCCGTGATCATAGCGCCGAGGACGGCGGACTGAGCACCAACCAGCGGGAGGTTCCACCTGAAGCCTATGAGGTGAGTCCGGCGGGCTGCTGGCCGGTGTGTCGGGGGGTGTTTGTGCTTGTAATCCAGGGAAATGGACTGTAATCCAGGGAAATGGACGGACTGGACGTCCGAGCTGAAGCTAGCCTCGAACTTTCCCGTTCCACCTTAAATCGTATGCTGTCGCGCCATTTAAGGTGGAACGGGAAATTCAAGCAAAAGGCGAGTGCAGGCTGGCCTGTCAACAAAACCTCAGCCAGCTGCTGCTGCCGCCGCCAGCACACTCAACATCTGTCCAGTAACCCGGCCTTCTCTCTCCCCCTGCGGTGCGGGCTGGTTAAGGTGGCGCCCGGATCTGTGTGTTTGGTGGTTTGAGGGTTTTTTGTAGTGTACACGAGTTTCTTCCTCCACTTGACTCACCTCATCCCTGAATGGCATCCTGGGAGGAGGCTGTGGGAAAGCCAGCTTCTCTGAAGTCCACTTGGGAAGTTAAAGAGCCCATATCACCCTAAAACAAACAAACAAACAAATTAATTAATTAAGTAAACAGTGTTAAAGTTTCACAGCCATTCAGTCCACATATGGAACCCAAGTTTTTATGTGATGTCATATTTGCATATATGGCCCCGCCCCCGCACGTTATAGGTATAGATACCAGCAGTGCTTAAAGGGCCCCTATGCGGTTTTATGTATCAAATACAGAGTATGATTTCTCTGTGGCTGTTTTCGTTACTGTGCCTTTAAGATTGGTATATGTAAATATGCTCTGCTCTGATTGGCTGTGGCTGTGACACATTCAAAATGTATTCCTTATGAATGGGTGGTGTCCTCCTATTGACCTAATAGGCGGATATATGTAGATGTGTTGGTTTTTGTGACATCACAAAGCACCAAAATTAATTGGGCTGTATTTGCCGTTTAGTTTCCTTGTATGGAATGAAGACAGACCAGACAGTGATCTGCTTAAGTATATGTACAGTCTGCAAATACCCCATACAGGGTAGCCAATCAGAACAGAGCTCATTTACATAAATCAGAGAATATAATACAGAATGCATGTAAGGTGTTGGGTTTACATGTTTGATGTTTACTTCTTCCCGGCTGTTCCGCAGGTCCTGAACACAGAGTGCCATGCCTGGCCACAGCACCGTGCCAAACCACAAGTCCCGCTCCAACATACAGGCTTCGGGGCGCTGCAGGGCCGAGGGCTACCGACAAGGCCGCACCAGCTCCCGGGACAGTGCCACCAGCCAGGATTCCTACCGGGATCACCACGGCACTGGCCAAGAACTATACTGGGATCACCACGGCACTGGCCAGGAACCATACCGGGATCGTCATGCTGTTAGCCAGGATCTGCACCGGGATTACTACACCGACCGGGCACGGGTCGTGGACATGCAGCCTTCCAGCAAGCGCTATGCTAACGGCCGTGGCTCAGAGACACTGGGCTTCATCCCAGGTTCGGCAGCAGCACCAGTGGGAGGCGGCCGGGCCTGTGGTTCCTGCTCCTCCCTGGGCTGGAGTGGCTGTAGGGCCTTGCTGTGCTGCGTGCTCACTTGCGGCCTTTACGGCAACCGCAAGCCCTGCTTACCTCCTAATGAGAGTTCCACTGATGCCCCACCAAAGTCTGAACCGGAGCCACGGAGAGCCCCCGTCCTCGCCATGACCAACCCCACCTGCGGGATAACGCTGGAGTCCAGCAAGCCCACACAGCTGCCCAGCTCTGAGAGCTTCCGCTATCGTGACGTCTACCTGGCCGGAAAGAAGGTGGTTTACCCCACCAACCCAGAGGCTCCAGCGCGACGCAGCAGGGCTGTGGGTAAAGGAGAGAGCCAGCGCCCGGTGAGTAACACCAGCATCTACTCCAGAGAGGACCTGGACGTGGACGACGTGGAGGACGGTGGCACAGACATAGACTCGCTGATCACCAAGAAGCTGCTGGAGCTCTACAAACTTCACCAGATCGAGCAGCTGGCCAAGTGCACATCGGACCAGTCTTTCTCACGCAAGACCAACGAGATCAGCGACCTGATCAACAGCATCGCGCAGGACTACAACCTGGAGGAGCAGGAGGCAGAGTGCCGGCTAGTTCACGGTGTCATACGCATCAGCACGCGCAAGTACAAGTCTCAGAGCTCCAAAGGCTACAAGGACTACAGATCCCAGGATGCTCTGCTCCAGGCCAACGGGAGGAGGGACGGGACGCTGCCCGACAGCGGGAACGAGACGATGACCTTCATCTTCAGCAATGGTAAGTGGAACCTGCAGACCTTGAGGACCACTAGATGTTCACATCTACTGATGTTTATTAGCTTTATTAGCTTTGCAGAGATCTAAACCAAACCTTCCACTGAGAACTGAACCTTCTCCACTTTTGAGGAACAGTAGAGTCTGATTCAGAGACTTCAGTATGATCCACATACGGAACCTTACAGGTGCGATATGACCCAAATCTCATACCTTGATACCCAGGTAACGATACACATCAGGATCCAGCACACTTGATTATGAACCCTTCGTGATGAATGTTCAGGCCTAAGGTATGAACACGGTGGGATACGAGGGGTCTTGTAGATCTCCTGCTCTGCCTTGTCCCGATACCTCAGATAGAAACACAGGAGCTCAACCTCAGTGAAGTGTGTAGCCTGGGCTCCAGCTTTAGCACTGACCGACCAGGCCCCCCCGTTTCTCCACTGGGGTTGCAGATGTCGGTTCCAACAGCAGCTCTTATCTCCTGCCATCGTGGTGAGTCATTGCTGTATGGTGAGCTGTGCACTGAAGCCTCCTGCAGCGTCTGCGTCTGGGGTTTGTTTGGAGTGCTCGACTGTCCGGTCTGGCTGTCTCCGGCTGTAAACCCTCTCCGTACTCTGACATGATCCTGGCATAGGTGGTAAAGGAGGTTAGCGGTGTTTGTTGTGGGAAGAGTTCAGGACGTGCTACATCATGTGAACTTCCCGGCCGTACAGCCTTTACCTGAACTTCCGTGCCTCGTGTAGTTCCAGTGTTTCTGCTCAGTGAATGCGCATGACTCGGAGCTCGATTTGGGAACGGGAATGTGAAGTTAAGGAGAACTGAATCGGATGCTACTCCGGTCGTTCGCTTAAAGTACGGTCTATAAAACAAGAAGACAAGCGACAGAGCGTGGAGGTGGCACAGCCAATCAGAACAAAGCTCGTTTACATATATCCTAAAGGCACAGCATAAGGGCCCTGTAAACGGCTCTCCGCTGATCCCTCTACCGTGGTGCTTTCTTTAAACATGGAACAGAAGGTTCTGTAAGGTCAGTCATGTATAACCACTGCCCCGTATTTCTCCTGACCACATGTTTGGGTTCCTTCTTAGGGGAGCCGGAGGTGCAGGTGTCCGATTCTACACCGTCGGATGAACTGGCCCGGAAGATGAGAGTGCACAGTGGACGAAGTGGTGAGTTCCGCACTCTACTTTCCCTCTCTCACATCTCTACTCGTTCACTAGCAGTGCCATTATTGACCTCGGTACTGCAGTCAGGAGAAATGACCCGATCCGACCCCTGGGGGTGAGCTGTTGATCCGTCCTGTATGGAGCAGGACTCAACGCAGCATCACTTGCTTAGCCAGCTAACTTTAATCCTAGTCCAGTCTGACAGTGGAGTCTCTCATGATGGGGCTTTACTTTTGGGGGCCAGTCGGGGCAGCCCTTCTGAGCCGGCGAGGGGCGGCCCTTCCGAAGCTGTCAGGGGCAGCCCTTCTGACCAAACAAGGGCAGTATTCTGGTCAGTCCGGAACCCGGTCTGTGTTGAACACGCTTGAGAAGCTTGGCTATGGTGAGAGTAAAAACCCGCAGCAGAACTTTAAACTCCGTCCTAAAAGCTCCAGACAGCCAGTGCAGGTTCTAAACGGGAGGGGGGGTATGAGTCTCTGGTTTGGTGCTGTGAGGATCCGAGCTGCTGCGTCCTGCAGAGGATGAAGTGTTCTCTCCAGTCAGAGGACCATTACAGTGATCGATCCGCTGGAGCACATCAGCACGCTTGTGTGGAGCGTCTTCTCCTCCATTCCGTCCTGTGGAGGAACAAAGAAGAAAGCCCTGGGCTGCGTTCAAGAGCCGAGTCTCTGGGCCCGAAGCTCCTGTCCTCGCCTTTGTCTGTCCCTGAACGCCAGAGCTCAGAAATCACCTCCCAGCCCTTTGTCCTCCACACCGCTGGATCGACTCACGCGTTCCTGCTCCGCGGATAAAGAGCACCTTCATTATGTCATTTAGTGATCCTCTCACCTTTCAGCAGGACCGTGTGATGGAATGTGGTTATGATGTGTGGGGAGTGAAAACGTGGGGTGTCGTTTTACAGCTGGAGTGAAAGGGGACCGTCTTGCTTGGTGTATTGTCTGGGAGCAGGAGAGCGAGCGCTGATGTTGGGCTCGTTTTTGGTGCTTGTAAATTACATAAGTCCTAAAATGTCCTAAGTGATGTTAATATCTGTGAGGGGATTTGAAATGCACACCGTTTAAAGCTCCAGTGAGGCTCATGAGTCATGCAGGGTGCTGTGTGCCACCACCAAGCTCCCATACGTGAGGTTCATCACACGTCAGTATCATGATACTCGATAAGGTTTTGGTGGGTGTCATGATGATTAGGTGTTTGAAAGTAGATCAGTTACGGATCAGATACATTTGACTGTAAAACTGCTGAATATGAAAATCAGTGACTTATTTATTGTTGAACACACAGCGCTGCGACTACACTCATCACAGTAACCGCTACACCCAGAAGGAGGTGTGGGACTGCAGGTGTGTTGGGAAGGAAGATAAAGGTTACCAGGATCAATAACTGATGATAAATTTAGACTGATATGATCAATATTTATTGAGCTACACATACAGAAGTCTGTCTCTCAGTATGGGGTCGGGCCGCCGTGTTTGCTAACCCAACACGCCAGACGTCTCGGTATGGAGCTGTAGAGGTTCCTAATGGTGTCCTGTGATAATCCATCCCATGCAGCTTGAATATCCTCACACAGTTCCTGGAGATGGTGCGGTAGGGGTGGAGGTGGAGTGACACCAGGCCTTCTGGACGTGTGATGTGTGTCAACAGACCGTTCATCTTGGTGTTGACCACGGGGCCTCCACACACGGATTCGTTGGTCGTCTCCACCAAGACTAAAGCGGGACTCGTCACTGAAGATGACCCGCTGCCGTTCTGAGTCACTCCATGACAGTCTGGCACGACACCATTGCAGTCTTTGGTGACGGTGACGTGGTGTTAAGGACAGTCGTGGTAACGATCTGTGTACATGTAGTCCTGCGTGGTGCAGCCGTCTGCCAATGGTGCTGCACTAAGAGGATGACTCATGGAGGACACCACTGCTCGCTGGATGTCTGTAGTCGTGGCTGTTGGGTCAGTCAGGTACAGAGATAAGACCCGTCCTTGTTACGTCACATGTGCGGTCCAGTGTGAAACTTGAATTGCATGTCTCACAATGTCAAACCCGCAGTTCTCAGGTGGAAGACAGAAGGAGAGATGATGAGTAAGATCTCTCAGACCAAAAAAGAGCGTCTCCAGAAGAAGAGCCGTTGAACTGTTGAGCAGCCAGTCAACACAGGGCACCCTGAATACCCGGGGTATTACACACACTGGCTCTGACAGTGTTCACAATGTCGTCGTCTACCACGATAACAATAACACACCGTCATGATCTTCACAAGATGCTGGTGTTTTGTCTCCACAGCTTATTACTCCAGCACAGGCACAGGGACGGACTCTTCAGGGGCACCACTGCTGTGCTGACCACCCACCTGGACCAGAGACGACTCAGATGGATTAGAGACTTCTCACCTGGGCTAGAGACCACTTGGCTCGACTGTGGGCCCCTTAGCTGGATTAGAGACCAAACAACTGGTTTAGAGACCACTCAGCTTGAGTAGAGACCAGCAAGAGGCAGCAAGGCATGGTTAGGGACCACTCCACTATACTAGAGGCAGCAAGGCATGGTTAGGGACCACTCCACTATACTAGAGGCAGCAAGGCATGATTAGAGACCACTCCACTATACTAGAGGCAGCAAGGCATGGTTAGGGACCACTCCACTAGACTAGAGGCAGCAAGGCATGGTTAGGGACCACTCCACTGGACAAGAGGCAGCAAGGCATGGTTAGGGACCACTCCACTGGACAAGAGGCAGCAAGGCATGGTTAGGGACCACTCTACTATACTAGAGGCAGCATGGCATGATTAAGGACCACTCCAATGGGTTACAGGCAGCAAGGCATGATTAGGGACCACTCCACTAGACTAGAGGCAGCAAGGCATGATTGAAGATTGCGTGACTGATGTTATGGTCACTCAGCTGGTTTAGAGACCACGTGCTCTGTAATAGAGACCAAGATTAGTGAGATTACAGACTGCACAGCTCTGCTGGAGACCACACAGTCGGGTTAAAGACTGCACAACAGCACTAGGATACTGCTTGACTGGACTAGAGACTGCTGAGTTGGATTATAGACTGCTTGGTGGGGCTGGTGACGACTCAGACCCTTCCACTGGGCTTTAGACCACCCAGCCGGGCTAGAGATGACTCAGATAGACTGGAGACCAGTAGTGTTCACTAAGCCTCCTGTCCCTTCACTGCTCCAGTCCGCTGCCCAGCTTGTCCACCAGTATTGAATCAGAATGAGGACGTCAGCAGACTGATGGGACTGGACTACTGCTCTGCGTCTGTGAGCGTCCTGAGGAAGACCCTGTAGGTGTGGAGCAGGTAAAGCTGAGCAGGAGGACCCGCTGGCGCCTCCTCCGTCCACCGTGTTTACGACTTCACTGCTGTTTTTAAATGATGTTTTACACGAGGAGCCGTCCCTCCCGCTGAGGCTCCGTCTGAATACGCCCCCTGCTGGATGAGGATGAAGTGACTGATGGTGACCGTCCACCCTGTTACACCCTCCTGAGATCGTATTCAGGCCTGGTTCTGTTACAGTCTGAACTCCTGATGGTGTTTGGATCCACGTTCTTCTGTTTTCACTTTTATAGCACGTTCTGAAGTTGTTTATGACGTTCTGATGTTGTTTATGACGTTCTGA
>CM067497.1:24449883-24473167 GCA_034552555.1 Semaprochilodus insignis
CCCCCCCTCTCTCTCTCTCTCCCCTCCCTCTCTCTCTCTCTCTCTCTCTCTCTCTCTCTCTCTCTCTCTCTCTCTCTCTCTGTTTCTTGGAAGATTTGTGACAGCCGCCGCCTCCTCCTCCTCCTCCTCCTCTGTGTGTTAGTATGAACTTGTCTGGCTGGTTTGACTGAAGAAAGGAAATAAAGTGTTTGTTGGAGGTGCAGGTTATGGGGGAGGGGCTGTACGTCTCTCTCAGTTCAGTTCTGCTCTGATGTTACTGCAGCGTTCAGCAGGTCGGACGTCTGGCCGGTCTGATCTCTCCCTCTCTCACCCGCTTTCTCATGCCCTCAGAGTGAACTCCGTACAGTCAGCTGTGTTCAGTTCTGCTAGCCGTGATTGTGAGAGCCCAGTGTTGAGGCTGAGGTTTGCTTCCTATTAGCTGGCTTTTTGTTAGAATTTTCATTCCACCTTAAATATGTGCATCTGCGCAGCAGCTACAATCTGCACCTGTATAGAAAGGAATAAGGTTTTCTGTTCCACCTTAAATGGCCTACATTGTTTTGCATGCACAGAAAGGAACGAGCTTTGCGGTGGCTGAATGTAACTGCAGTACAGAAACGGTGTTTCCTGTCTGTACAGGCACCATGTTTATCTCCCCACACTGTCCCGTAGGCTGATGGAGCGGAGTCACAGCGCTGATCCGATCTGATCTCTGGTGTTGGGCTCTCTGCAGATGAGGAAGATGATTGTGGCCCGCGTCCTGTTTCTCTTTCTGTTTCAGCCCCTCAGACCAACACGTCCAGTCACGGTGCCGCACAGCTGTGTTACAGTCAGGTTAGTTATAGTTACAGACAGATGAGAGACGCTGGCACTGTTCCGCTTTTGGCCACAGGGGGGCGGCAGAGCTCCTGCTATGCTTTGTAGGCTGCTCGCTATTCATACAGTGTAGCAGTGGACCCCACAGAGCGGGAGCGGGTTTGGTGTGAGGTGTAAACAGAGTGATCGAGAGCGGGTTTGGTGTGAGGTGTAAACAGAGTGATTGAAAGCGGGTTTGGTGTGAGGTGTAAACAGAGTGATTGAGAGCGGGTTTGGTGTGAGACGGTTCAGATGTTCGGTACCGTGGTGGTGATGAGAACCAGGGTTCTCCATGTCTAGAACACACATATAGTTCATGTATGAACTTTCTGTGAGGAGCTTTTAGAGGGGGACGTCTGGTTACCTTCACCGCCACTGTGAACAGTTCTGACCTGATCTAGAACCGAGTGTTCTCCTTTAAAGGTGCAGTGTGCGATTTCATTAATTCCGTATTGTTGGTACACAGTCCTGGATCTGTAAAGAGCTTCACGACACTCTTCCAGCCAATCGGTAACTGCTTGTGCACAGGACAGGGTGAAGGGGAGGGGCTACGACTGAACTCTGTGCATTGTCAAGAACTGCTTGTTCAAATTTCTGATTCCTTAAAAGGTGCAGCAGTTACATTCTGGCGTCTGACCCCGTGTTCACGCTAGCGGGCGGCAGGTGGTTTCCTATGGTTTGACTGGTTTGTAGACCGGTCGTACACACGGGGGTCCGAGGGCTCTCTGAGATTTTAGTTCCTACCAGCGTTTGGTTCCAGTTCTGAACTGGTGTGGTGCTGAACATGGAGGAGAAGCTCATCGCCGCTGTTTCCTCTTTCCCAGCTTCTATGATCCGTCTTCGTAGAGAAGTGAAGAGGAGAGGAGCAGATAGTGTTGGGGTCTCTGGTGAGTTAGGTCACTCCGTAGCTAGCTAGGTTAGCCAGCATGCTAACTAGCCAATGAAGCTAGCCACAAGTACCAGCAGTTAGCTTTCCACACAGATTAGTTCCTCAGTGATAATCTGTGCTTTCAGAACCAGGCAGCTTTCCTGGACCTGGTACACACCCAAACGTGACAACACGAGCAGCCTCAAACACAAGAGACACTGTGAATCAGAATCAGACTTCAGGAGAACATTGTCTCATTCCTGCTGCTGACAGAACCTACAGGTCAGTACTGTGATGTCCGTGTGGACTTGTTAGGACTGCAGCAGCAGCTGTAGCGACGGTCTGCTAACCCACAGCCTGCTAGCGTTAGCTACAGTACCTGCAGTGTGGTGGTTCACTGTAACGCCATATGAGGTGTTTGTCTGGTACCAAGGGGAGTGTGCTGGTTCAGTGTGGGTCACATTAGAGCACTAAAGCCAGGGCTGTACTTGTTTTGCTGGTGTGTTCAACTTCAACAGTCGTTCCCTGGAATCGTATACTGCACCTTTAAGTATAGAATGAAGTGTGGTGGTCTCACTGCTTCCTTACTGCACACAGTACTGCACACGTTACCGCACACGTTCAACACAACACAGGATGCTTTGCTTGATCTGGTCACTCAGCCTCTAAAAACAGGTTTAATTAAGCACTTATTAAAGTTTACCCTCTGTTCTCCTTCTGAACCTCAGAGTGAGAGCTCCTCTTTATACATCACACCGTCTTCATTCCGGACCGGTTGATTGATCAGGTGAACTTTTGCTGTGTTGGCACTGATGATTGGCTCTTCTGACACCTGAATGTAGGCCAAAGCTGGAGGATGACCCATCCGACCATTAGACTTACATCCATTACACCCAGAGACTGATAACTCCCAGACCTGCAGTGAAAGCCTGTTGGAATTTTCCATTCCACCTTAAATGGTGCAGCAGGTGCACTGTAGGGCCTCAAAATTCCACATAAAAGCAGCTTGTAAAGCCCACCACAGAGCTCCACCCATTCAGCCTACAGCAGTTTAGCCCCACCCATTCAGCCAACAGCAGTTAGCTCCACCCATTCAGTCTACAGCAGTTAAGCTCCTCCCAGTTTAGCCAGACATTATAAGCAGTGTAGAGAACTGAGTGTTTTTGATTGAGGCATAATACAGAGCAGCCAATCAGAACAGAGCTGGTCTTAAAGGTACAGTAGCCAGACAGCCTGTTTGATTGTGAGGGATGAAGGGAGGATGGAAGTGAACGATGACTGATGAACACAGAGAAGGTAAGAAGTGGAGGAGGAGAGAGGAAGGCAGGATATGGGCCCTTTAAACAGAGCGACGGTACATGACCACGACTCACTACCTTCACGAAGAGGAGCCGTTCTCAGCGCACCTGGGCCGGAGCAACCGCCTTCATGCAGTGTTCCCACCCTTACTAGTCGTGTGTTTCCATTATTTTGTCCCCCTATAGGAGGATCCACCAGTGACGGAGCTGCAGATGGTGATCCGCTAATAAACACCCCCTGACTCAGCAGTGCTCAGGTGCAGGGTCTACCGTGTTAATAACTATGTAATAACAGGTCGGGTTGTGTAAGTGTCCAGAGCTCAGACCGTGCGTGTGCGAGCTGCTGGGTCAGTAACCTGCAGTATGAACACCGCCGCACACTTCCGCACAGTAAACACGGAGCAGACGGTGCCAGGCACTCACACGCACATGCACACACACACACACACACACAACAAACACGTACACATGCACACGCACATACACGCACACGCACACAACAAACACGCACATACACACACATATACACACATGCACACGCACATACACACACACACACAACAAACACGCACATGCACACACACACACACACGCACACATGCACACACACACACACAACAAACACACACATACACATATACCAAACACGCACACATGCACACGCACATACACACACACACACACACACAACAAACACGCACACACGCACCAAACACGCACATACACACACACACACGCACACAACAAACACGCACACAACAAACACGCACACACACACATACCAAACACGCACACATGCACACGCACATACACACACATACACACACGCACACACACAACAAACACGCACACATGCACACGCACACATATACACACACTTATACGCGCATACACACACCAAACCATTCACACACACATATACACACCAAACACGTGCACACACACACACACATACGCGCATACATACACCAAACACGCACACACACACACATATACACACGCGCCTACACCCATACACTCACACACACACACACACACACACACATACAGGCATACACACACCAAACACGCACACACACACATATACACACATATACACACCAAACACACACACACACACACGCCTACACTCATACACTCACACATACACACACACCGCACACGCGCTCACACACACGCGCACACACACACACGCACATGCATAGCACCGCAGTACGTCACTCTTTATGGCGCTGATTCAGCGCGTACTGTACTGTACCGAGCAGCAGTGTGTTCTCAACAGGTTTCTGGAGCAGAGGAGGTGCTGAATCTGCCCGGGGCGGGGTTACAGAGCCTCAGGGCCTTGAGAGAGGTCATACTGGTTCAAAGGGTTAAATTCCTGAAACACAGTCTGGAAAAGTGTCCAGTCAGGGTTGTGGTTCTAAGTGTTGTAGGGCTCCGTCTGGTTACAGTCACTGCAGTCTTTCACTCTGCTGCTGGTACCGGTGATTATCTGTTAGAACCTCATGCACAACACTCACAGAACACTTTCACTCACAGATCCACATGTTCAGGCCCAAATCCTTAATGTAAAGAGATCCGATCTGATGTTCTCTATGTGGACAAACTCATCTGACTGACTTGTGGTGCTAGATCTGGTACATGTCTGATTTGTTGCGATTTTGTTGGTAGAACGTGACCTGAAGGAAACAACCAGCCTGAGTCTGGACCAACCACCTCACTACCAGCTAGAGAGGGGCCTTCGTGTCTGTGGTGGGCGGAGCCAGTCCTAACTGAAATCGAACTCGACCAATAAACAGTAAACTGTGTTACTGCGTTTAATGAGCCCACAGTGTTACACAGCAGCACTACATCGTAGCAGTGAAACGGGTCTGGGTAACCGGGTTCTGTTTGTGTGTACTCCCCGTGTCTGTGTGGGTTTCCTCGTCTGGGTGCTCCGGTTTCCTCCCACAGTTCAAACACTAGAGGTACTGGAGGTACTAAACTGCCCCTTGGTGTGAGGGTGTGTGTTGCCTTCTGCCCAGTGAGACCTGGAACAGGCTCCAGCAACCCCCAGCGTCCAGGAGGACAGGCGACTCAGAGGGTGGGTGGGTGAAGTCCTGGTCTTAATGACCCATGAATAAATCATATGTAGGTACTTAATGATTTTCTTAACTGATGGTATTAACGCGTGACTCGGTCGGTTAGTATCGTATTTCCTGTGTACTAGTGTGGAGTATTAATGTAATAAGCCGCTATCGCCCCGTGCGGTGCAGTGAGAGAATATGATGAAGAGATTTTACTGTGGGCTCTGTAACTAGATGTTCAGGTTCAGACAATTTACATACTTTAAACTTCAATTTCCATTAAACTTTGGAGGATTGAAAGGAGGCTCAAGTTCTGTAAAATGTATTGCAGTAAGGGGTGTAGAAACAAACAGATATTTTACAGATATATTTATAGAGATAATTGATTGTAAGATATATATTTAAACAGATAAAAGATTTTTAGAAATATATTTATAGAGATGTAATTTTTTTGGAGATATTTCTATAGAGATAATTGATTTTAGAGCTATATTTATAGAAATAATTGCTATCTATCTATCTATCTATCAATATATATATAATTGATTTTTATATATTTCTATAGAGATCATTTAGAATATAGAAATAATTGATATTTTAGAAATATATTTATAGAGGCTATTCATTTTAGAGATATATTTGTAGAGATAATTTATAATTTAGATATATATATAGAGAGATAATTTTTTCGAGATATATTCATAGAGGTAATTAGAGATATATTTATAGAGATAATTGATATTTTAGAGCTATCTATAGAGATAATTTATATTTTAAAGATATATTTATAGAGATAATTTATATTTTTAGAGATATATTTATGGAGATAATTGATATTTTAGAGCTATCTATAGAGATAATTGATATTTTAAAGATATATTTACAGTGATAATTGAAATTTTAGAGATATATTTATGGAGATAATTGAAATTTTNTATTTACAGTGATAATTGAAATTTTAGAGATATATTTATGGAGATAATTGAAATTTTAGAGATATATTTATAGAGATAATTGATTGTTGTTTTCGTTCCTGCCCAGGTCAGTGTGAGGTTTGTGGTGCGGCAGTGTGTGGTGGAAGCTCACACGCTCTCTGAAAGACGAGCTGCTCTTTGTGTAGAAAAATAAATTTTACTTCAAAGTGTTCAGGAAGATCCAGAAACATTCAGGAAGAGCTGAGTTCATCACACCGGAACAGTCTGCACAGTCTCACAGAGACCAAACCATCACCTCCTTCAGATCGGGAGGCTGTCACAGGCCTGTCTAACGGCACCTAAACACGACAACCGCGTACGCAGAACCACAAACATCTCACAGTCTTGTAACCTGAATAAACCAAGTGTGTAAACAGCTGCGCAGCCTCCGTACGTAACCCGCCAGCGTCCGTCTTACACAGGCCACAACCTGATCACCGCCCAGTCACTTCAGGTCCAGGTGAGCCAGGTGTGCCCCCCTCCAGGTGCTGGGCTACCTGCTGAAGAGCATGTCAGCCAGGAGGTCCAGCAGGTGGGACTGGCTGATGATTGGCCTGAAGAACAGCTCGGTGATGAGGCCTGGAGTGATGGTCTTCAGGGAAGATCCAGCCAGCAGCAGACGTGCAAAGCGTCCATGGTCTTCTGAATGGAGAAGGCCCAGAACTTCCTTCAGAGCATGCTGGGCTTCGTGCTGGAGCCCCTCGACGAAGAGCACCGCCCGCAGGCCTGGCACATCTGCGCAGGAGAAAAACACTAGATTACACTCTCGTTTGTTCCCCAGTGGTTCTGGAGAACCCTGCCCTGAACATCTGCACCTGCTGCAGGACAGGGATGCTCCAGGAGCAGGAACCACTGGACCAAGATCTTTCTACTTAGCAAATAACTGACTGAGCTGTCTTCAGAATAGCTACAACTCTAACTGATCAGAATCTCCGTACCTGGGTTGAATATCATGGTTCCCTTAAGGAATGCGTACTCCTTCGGGCTCAGGTCCAGACTCCAGAACTTCTTCAAGCAGGATTTGAGCTTCTGGACCCCTGCCAGAGTGGGCTGCTCTCTGTCCGGTTCCTCCACACCCTGGTGGTTCATCAGGATCCTCTTCAGCATGCTGGTCGCCGGCACATCCTCCACCTCGAAGCTGACGTGCTCCTGCGCAAGGCCCAGGATGAAGAGCGGCGCCCAGCAGCTCTGCAGCAGCACCAGCTGGTCTTTGGGTGGGAGCTGCTGGAAGGCGGGTAAGCTCTTCATGAAGTAGATGGTCTTCACCAGGACGCTGGAGGCCACCTGGCACGTGTCGCCAGGCGTCTTGAGACGCACGGTCCTGCGCATCTCGCAGTGGCATCTGTTGGAGGGTAGATAGTTGAGGTTGCCCCTGGCCGGCTCGCCGTTTGGGGCCCGGCTGAGGATGTTGAACAGGATGGCATTGGAGCGTCCGTCGACGCTGTCCGAGCAGCGGCATTCGTAATCCATCTCGGTGGAGGAGGACGCGTGGAGCCGTGGACGTTTACAGCACAGCAGTGCCTGCGTTAGAGCGGGAGCGGGACTGGGGCTGTGGGAGGTTCATGCCTGGCGCGCGCCGTACCGCTGTTTATAAAGGCTGTTTACTGGGTTAAACCGCTGATCTTTGACCTGTGAAATTACGTTCTCCAGCAGCAGAGAAAAACAACTCACCCCCGTCGGGCTGCTTGGCACAGGGCGATAAGCCTCATGCATGAGGAACCAACCACTGGACGGAGTCACAGGATTCAGGTGAGGCAACGTTATCTTGGCCACGGTCGTTAAACCAGGCTGTACCATGGATCCAAGGACTGCTGAAGTGTTCAAGCATGTGGACGCTTTTATCACGAGCTCACACCTGAACAGCTGGCTGCACGCCAGATTACACAGGTATGAGTTCACTGACCCTGACGGAAGACCTTGAGGGATACTCACCCCCGGTTACTTCATCATTAGTCCGGATAATTGCTTATTTCCTGATTCGCCGCTGATAGTAACGGAGCGAAAGACCTCACCCAAATTCACAGTGATTCATCTCAGTACGGCACGCTGATGTTCAGAACATAGAACCCACATACCGAGAACCTCAAACACTGTTGTTCCTCCTTCAAATACAAATCCTGCATTTCCAAAACAGGACGGGAAAACAGGCCAATTCCCGAATCCTAAACTGTTCCGGAACAGACTCATTAATATTCACATCCCCAACATTTACATACAACCACAACGGAGCTACAGAACCAACATGGTGGACTATGTGGAGAAATCCAGCGTTCCAGGCTGGGAAAGGGATGTCGGCACTTTCCATTCCCTTCCCAATGATCCCAACTGTCATGGTGGATGTTCATCTTTAAACCAGGCTGAAGTTCTTCCTATTCACCAGCTTCCTAATCCAATGTTCCGTTCCACCTTAAATACTGCAGCTTGTACAGGTGCCAGAATGTGCTGCAGCACAATTTAAGGTGGAACAGAAAATTCCCAAAACAAGCTGGAGAACAGGAAGTTCAGCTCCCACATCTTTAACAGGATCCCGGAACAACTTTAATCCTGCAGTCGGCACATTTGACTCCGGACAGTTTCCCAAACTCTTGGACAATATGGAGCGCAGCTCCGCTCAGCGTCTGACCCTGAAGAGACTGAAGAGAGGAGCAGCTCCACCTTTATTAGCACCACCACCCCAACAGCAGCCTGTAAGTAGCAGCCATGCTGTGTGTTTGCCGGTTGGAGCAGATCACATTAGCTACTAGCATTAGCTCCAAGTAACTAGCATAGCTAACTAAACAGTATGAGGGCGGAGCTTATTTACACAGAGGCTCATTTTATTTAGTCTATTTCCACATGATGCTTCTGTGTGATCATTGGGGGGGGGGGGGTCGCTGTAAACCAGCCAATCAGAGCAGAGCTCATCTAAATATTCATGAGCTCACCGACAAAGGGGAAACAGCTCGTTTCATTCTAGAACCGGATCATAGGGAGGAAATGGGCTCAGTGTAGAACCACATCTGGGCAGTAACACAATGTGAAGTCAGGAAGTCTAAAGAGTTCCTGAGCTGGTAGTTAACGGCCTCCTGCGGGGGTCAGATTTCTCTGGAGATACAGGCGGTAGTAAAACGTCTTAATGAGAACATTCACCTCCTCCAGCAGGAGCTCTTCCAGAGTACAGAGAGTCTCCTGAGCTGTTTTCCTGGTGACCGTGTGAGACGTTCCCAGCTTTATGACCGCAGCAGTGCCTGGCACAGAGGCCACAGCCTGATAAGCAAATTACTTTAGTGATCTGAATCAAATCAACACACAGCTACAGCGCTCACGTCTCCGCTCATCTCCAGGGTCTTCATCAGAAGCCCTCATTCCAGACGCTGAATCAGCCGGCAGTTCACCTGTATTGATGATTAATGGAAAGTGATCAATAAGGGTGCTGATCTGTGAAGTCACCACTCGACTCGGCCAGTTCAGAGTAAACACTCTGTTTGTTCTCTGCTGGTTTGTGGGGGTTTTCGGTGTGAGATGATCGTGTCGTGTTTGGACTTTGAAGCTCTGAAGCCCAAAACAGCTCTGATAGATCAATATGATCTTTGGGCTCAGCAGAACGTCCAGCAGGTTTGGGTCAGGGTCAAATTCCCAGTGCTCTGCTGTCCGTCTGCTGGACATTACAGCCCATGCTAAACTCTCTTTGATCATTATGTTATTCTGGTATTTAATTATGTACTATTATTTACTTCCCTTGTCAATCAAACTGTTTGCGGTGGTAGAGTGGGTGGAGTTTGGGATGGTGACAACGCTACAGTATGGTTTGTTTATTGTGAGGCACGTACTGTAGCCAGCGTACTGTAACTGACACGCTTCTGTTTTTCCGTTACCTTTTCTCCAGCTGCTCTTTCAAAAACTCTAAACTCTAAACCTTCCACAGGAACAACAGAAGTGTGCCAGCTGGCTAAAACAGTTTGACACCGCAAATCGGTGATATCTATCTATCTATCTATCTATCTGTCTGTCTGTCTGTCTATCTATCTATCTATCTGTCTATCTATCTGTCTGTCTGTCTGTCTGGTTATCTGTCTGTCTGTCTGCTGTACCGTAGTGAACTGTAATCGGTGATTTATCAGCTAATTTTGTTCCCCTTACACACGTCAGAGATGTTATTCTGTAGTAATACCTGCAGTCATTCACCTACATTACCCTACACCACCCATACTAGCCTGCTTGACCCTACACCACCCATACTAAACTGCATTACCCTACAACACCCATACTAGCCTGCATTACCCTACACCACCCATACAAGCCTGTATTACCCTACACCACCCATACTAGCCTGCATTACCCTACAACACCCATACTAGCCTGCATTACCCTACACCACCCATACTAGCCTGTATTACCCTACACCACCCATACTAGCCTGCATTACCCTATACCACCTATACAAGCCTACATTACCCTATACCACCTATACTAGCCTGTATTACCCTATACCACCTATACAAGCCTGTATTACCCTATACCACCTATACAAGCCTGTATTACCCTATACCACCTATACTAGTCTGTATTACCCTACACCACCTATACAAGCCTGTATTACCCTATACCACCTATACAAGCCTGTATTACCCTATACCACCTATACTAGCCTGCATTACCCTATACCACCTATACTAGCCTGAATTACCCTATACCACCTATACAAGCCTGTATTACCCTACACCACCCATACAAGCATGTATTACCCTACACCACCTATACAAGCCTGCATTACCCTACACCACCCATACAAGCCTGTATTACTGCTGACAAACCGGAGCCAAGACCAGGTCGCAGACAAACAGGTTAAACTATCCGTCTGCGAGCCGCCTTGAGTCATCTAGGTCCAATAGAATTGAGACTGTGTCTGTGCCCCGTGTTAAATGCAATCGTAGAAAAACTCAATTAGTTCGTTCTAAAAATTTACTTAGTATTCAAACCTCTAATCCAAACTGTAGCAGTAACACAGTAGACCTGAAGTTTGGCTTACTCAATATTAGATCGCTCAATTCTAAAGCAGCTATCGTAAATGAAATTATAAGCGACCAGAAATTGGATGTTCTGTGTCTCACAGAAACTTGGACTCGACCTGACGAGTACTTAGCATTAAACGAAGCCACCCCTGTGGGCTATAATTATGTACATAAACCCAGATTATCAGGCAGAGGAGGTGGAGTATGTGTAATCTATAGAAATACTTTAGAGATTAACCAGAAACACTGTGATACCTTCAAATCTTTTGAGATTCTCTCTATTAATATAACTAATCCGGGCACAAATAAGAATGCATTCTCGTTAATCAATGTTTATAGACCGCCAGGACCCTACTCAGATTTCTTAAATGAATTCAGTGGCTTGGCAGCAAGCTTAGCAGTGTGCAGTAATAAAGTCATAATTGTAGGAGACTTTAACATTCATTTCGAAAAGGCTGATGATCCACTGAAAAAGGCATTTACATCAATCTTAGACTCTGTCGGCATTACACAAAATGTAGCAGGGCCTACTCATTACTGTAATCACACCCTAGACTTAGTTCTGACTCTTGGAATTAACGTAGACAACCTAAATACACTCCCTCAAACCTCAATAGTCTCTGACCATTATTTGATTTCATTTGAGTTACATCTTGGCCTAAATACTCGTTTGTCCCCGTGTCACTGTATGAAGCGCTCAATAACATCATCTACCGCTACACAATTTACAGAAGTCTTCCCAGACTTATCGAGCGTAGCTCGCCCTCCGTCAGATCCAGTAGAGCTAGACAGGTTAACCGACTGCTTAGAAAATACTTGTAGATCAACTCTAGACAGTGTGGCACCTCTCAAATTGAAAAGGGACAGACAGAAAAAGCTCGCCCCGTGGTACAACGACCAAACTCGTAACCTAAAACAAACAGTACGTAAATTAGAGCGGAAATGGCGAGCGACTAAGTTGGAAGTATTCCACTGTGCCTGGAAGGACAGCCTTCTCGAGTACAGAAGGGGACTCACTAAAGCACGCTCAGCATATTTAGCCTCGCTGATTGAGAATAACAAAAACAATCCTAGATTTGGTTTTAGTGCTATTTCTAAACTTACTAAAAATCAGGCAGGTGCTGAACCTCAGATTCCAGCAAACCTCACTAGTAATGCCTTTATGGATTTCTTTATTAATAAAATCGAGGATATTAGACTAAACATCCAGCCCCTTATATTAAATCAAACCGGTCTGTCATCTAGTCTGGCTGATAGCGAACAAAATACAGTCTTAGATGATATGCTTGAAGCATTCTATCCGCTTCCACAGCAAGAACTGGAGAAAATGATCTCTTCATTAAATTGTACAACTTGTACACTAGATCCAGTTCCTTCAAAATTACTTAAAGAAGTACTTCCAGTTATAATTGAACCGCTGCTAATATTAGTTAACTCATCCATTACAATGGGTCACATGCCCAAAACTTGTAAATTAGCAGTTATTAAACCTCTGATCAAGAAACCAAATCTTGATCCTAGTGTTCTGACTAACTACAGACCTATTTCAAATCTGTCATTTCTATCTAAGATCATAGAGAAAGCCGTGGCCCAACAATTATGTTTATATCTACATAAGAATCATACATACGAAAAGTTCCAATCTGGATTTAGGCCCCACCACAGCACTGGAACAGCCCTAGTTACAATAACACCTGATCTCCTTCTTGCCTCTGATCAAGGCCATGTATCTTTGTTAGTGCTTCTCGATCTCAGTGCAGCTTTTGACACAGTAGACCACAATATCCTACTAGAAGGATAGAAAACAGGGTTGGAATCTCAGGAACAGCTTCATCATGGTTCAGATCCTACCTAACCGATCGCTACCAGTCTGTAGAAGTAAACAATGTCTCTTCCAATCATACAAAAGTGAAATATGGAATCCCACAAGGCTCCATTTTAGGACCACTGTTATTCACATTATACATGCTACCACTGGGCACAGTTATAAGTAAACACAGCGTTAACTTTCACTGCTATGCAGATGATACCCAGCTATACATATCAGCCAAACCCGATGACAAACCCAAACTACAGATAATTGAGGCGTGCGCACGAGACGTGAAATGCTGGATGTCGCAAAATTTTCTCCATCTTAATGCAGATAAAACAGAGGTTCTCCTCCTGGGTCCAAAAGGGGCAAGACAGAAACTATCAGACTTAATGTTAAATCTTGCAGATTTCCCAATTATACCCGGCGCAGTAGCTAAAAACCTTGGCGTTATAATTGACTCTGATTTAACATTTGATCAACACATAGATAATATTACTAGGATAGCTTTCCTTCATCTCCGTAACATCGCTAAGCTAAGAAATGCATTATCCCTGCATGATGCAGAAAAATTAGAACATGCTTTTATTACCTCCAGACTACATTTACATTTATGGCATTTAGCTGACGCTCTTATCCAGAGCGACTTACAAGGTCATTCATATTACACGTAGGCCAATGTAGTGTTAGGAGTCTTGCCCAAGGACTCTTATTGGAGCAGCACAGCATAGTTACCCAGACCCGGGAATCGAACCCCCATCTCCCACATGGGGCAGTAGCTCCTTGAAGGTTAGTGGTGTTATCCGCTGAGCCACACCAACCAAGACGACTGTAACTCACTACTGTCAGGATGTTCTAACAGGAACTTCAGTAAACTTCAACTAGTTCAGAATGCTGCAGCTAGGGTCCTTTCTAAAACCAGAAAATTTGATCATATCAGCCCAGTTTTGTCAGCGCTTCACTGGCTCCCAGTTAAAGTCCGTATTGATTATAAAATTCTCCTATTAACATATAAAGTCCTACACGGGCTCGCTCCTGATTACCTGAGAGAACTTATTTCCTATTATGAACCTTGCCGTTTACTAAGGTCACAGGGTGCTGGCTTCTTATCGGTTCCTAAAATTAATAAGGTATCAGCAGGGGGGAGAGCCTTCTCTTATAAAGCCCCCCAACTATGGAATAACCTTCCAGAGAATGTCCGGGACTCAGACACAGTCTCGATCTTTAAGTCTAGGTTAAAAACGTACTTGTTTAGCTTCTGGTCATTAATATCCCCCCCTTAAATAAAGGCCACAGATCCAGGAGTTCATGGGCAGAGTGTTTTATGGTAAACTGAGATGCTGGTGCTGTCGTCCCGCCGCTGCACCGATCACTCAGTTTGATGGTGGAGCGGATGGATGCCAGTGTTTCAGGGTGCTCCCAAGTCTGTGTTACCTTCTGGTTCTGTCCTTTTAGCCAGGCTGTAATAGTCAGATGCCGGAGTTGCTGCTACACTCTGGAAATGTTCATACTTCCTGTGTTCCGTAATTATTCCCAAACGGAACTAACTGTCTCTCTTTACTCTTACCGAGCTAATGGCTGCCCTCTGGTCCGGCTTGCTACTGAAGCCTTCCTGCTGCACACCTCTGGCAAGCTGCCTACTTGCCCAGCCAGACACTGAAGGAAGACTGACCGGGTCTCCATGCTACCTGCCCTAACCAGCTTCTTGCCTGCCCAGCCTAACGCTGATAAGGACTAACCTGGCTTTCCTGCTGCAGACTAATTTTTCCGCTACTCCTACCTGAACCGGACTATTATTCAGATTATTACTTCATTGACTTCATCGTCACCACTATGACTAGATCCGCATAATTAGATATTATATATATATTAATTGATGTTACTTGAACAATTTAAAATGTAGTTTTGACCAGAGGAGGATGGGTCCCCCCGTGTGAGTCTGGTTCCTCCCAAGGTTTCTTCCTTCTGCTTGAGGGAGTTTTTCCTTGCCGCTGTCGCCTACGGCTTGCTCACCGGGGGCTTCTTCCTTTTCTCTCCTTCATGAATTATTATTGATTACTGTAAAGCTGCTTTGAGACAACATCAGTTGTTAAAAGCTCTATATAAATAAATTTGATTTGATTTGATTTGATTACCCTATACCACCTATACAAGCCTGTATTACCCTACACCACCTATACAAGCCTGTATTACCCTACACCACCTATACTAGCCTACATTACCCTATACCACCTATACAAGCCTGTATTACCCTATACCACCCATACTAGCCTGCATTACCCTATACCACCTATACTAGCCTGTATTATCCTATACCACCTATACTAGCCTACATTACCCTATACCACCCATACTAGCCTGCATTACCCTACACCACCCATACTAGCCTGCATTACCCTATACCACCTATACAAGCCTGTATTACCCTATACCACCTATACAAGCCTGTATTACCCTACACCACCTATACAAGCCTGTATTACCCTACACCACCCATACTAGCCTGCATTACCCTACACCACCTATACAAGCCTGTATTACCCTATACCACCTATACTAGCCTACATTACCCTATACCACCTATACTAGCCTGCATTACCCTATACCACCTATACTAGCCTGCATTACCCTATACCACCTATACTAGCCTGTATTACCCTATACCACCTATACTAGCCTGTATTACCCTATACCACCTATACAAGCCTGTATTACCCTATACCACCTATACTAGCCTGCATTACCCTATACCACCCATACTAGCCTGCATTACCTTATACCACCTATACAAGCCTGTATTACCCTATACCACCTATACTAGCCTACATTACCCTACACCACCTATACTAACCTATATTACCCTATACCACCTATACAAGCCTGTACTACCCTACACCACCTATACAAGCCTGTATTACCCTACACCACCTATACAAGCCTGTATTACCCTATACCACCTATACAAGCCTGTATTACGCTATACCACCTATACAAGCCTGTACTACCCTACACCACCTATACAAGCCTGTATTACCCTACACCACCTATACAAGCCTGTATTACCCTATACCACCGATACTAGCCTATATTACCCTATACCACCTATACAAGCCTGTATTACCCTACACCACCTATACTAGCCTGTATTACCCTATACCACCTATACTAGCCTGTATTACCCTACACCACCCATACAAGCCTGTATTACCCTACACCACCCATACTAGCCTGCATTACCCTATACCACCTATACAAGCCTGTATTACCCTATACCACCTATACAAACCTGTATTACCCTACACCACCCATACTAGCCTACATTACCCTATACCACCTATACTAGCCTATATTACCCTACACCACCTATACTTGCCTACATTACCCTATACCACCTATACTAGTCTGTGTTACCCTATACCACCTATACTAGCCTGTATTACCCTATACCACCTATACTAGCCTACATTACCCTATACCACCTATTCTAGTCTGTATTACCCTACACCACCTATACTAGCCTACATTACCCTATACCACCTATACTAGCCTGTATTACCCTACACCACCTATACAAGCCTGTATTACCCTATACCACCTATACTAGTCTGTATTACCCTATACCACCTATACTAGTCTGTATTACCCTATACCACCCATACAAGCCTGTATTACCCTACACCACCCATACTAGCCTGTATTACCCTATACCACCTATACTAGTCTGTATTACCCTATACCACCTATACTAGCCTATTACCCTCCATCAGTTACATTAGCCTATAAATCTCTGTATCAGCCTATATGACTTATATCTGCCTATACTAGTCTATTTTAATTATCTAGTGTATTATGAATTATTTCATATACCTTACAGTAACCTATAGTCTATGTATTACCCTGTTTAGGTCTGTTTCAGTCGTATAAGCCCCACACTCTGCTGACCTCTCATAACGGAGAGAACCGTGTCGCACATTGCCACGTGTGGGTACCTGATGCCCATTAACAGAACTGGTTAATGTTTATGATCAGACATGGATCTTTATTTTTACAGAGACCGAAGTGTCCTTGTGAAGGTGGCCCTGTGATGACTGTCCAGTGGAACAGTGAACCAGCTTCCTTTATGAGTCACTCTAATTGGAACCCCAGTGAAGACCTGAGTCAGCTTTATGGTGCTTTCTCAATAGGACTGTTTATTTGTATAAGTCAGAGACGGCTCCTGAAAGCTATTTATATTCCGTTTTTTTATGGTAGTCTAGCTTTTACTGCCGGAGCCGTAAAGGTGAAGGTCAGAGCGGTAGGGAGGTTTGGTCTTTCTCAGGTTGATGAACGCCATTGACCTGCTTAACAAACATCTCAAGGATAGAAATGAAGAGCCTACGGTGTTACATAACTCCAGAAGACCATTTATGTCACTCCTGAATTCAAGCTCCAAAAATACCGTTCCTGCAGAACCGCGAGCTAAACCTGGTATATGGTCACTGGAGATATCAGCGTTCTGTTGGAACAGACTAGCAGACTCTCCTGGAGCTCCGCTCACTCGCACAGTTTGGCCTGTTTACCTGTTTCTAACAGCTCTCTACCTGTCTGTCACTGATACAGGGTAAGAGTATGTACATCCTGTCAGCTCCACTGACCATACAGGACACTCTGTAGTTGTACAGGTCCAGACTGAAGTCCATCTGTTTCTCTGTATAATGTATTACCCTGTTCTTCAATGGTCAGGACCCCCACAGGACCACCACAGAGCAGGTATGATGTGGGTGGTGGATCATTCTCAGCACTGCAGTGACACTGACGTGGTGGTGGTGTGTTAGTGTGTGTGGTGCTGGTGTGAGTGGATCAGACACAGCTGTGCTGCTGGAGTGTTTAAACACTGTGTCCACTCACTGTCCACTCTATTAGACACTCCTACCTTGCTGGTCCACCTTGTAGATGGACAGTCAGAGACGATAGCTCATCTGCTGCTGCACAGTGCAGTGTTGGTCATCCTCTAGTCCTTCATCAGTGGACACAGGATGCTGCCCACAAGACACTGCCCACGGGACACTGCCCACAGGATGCTGCCTGCTGGTTAGTTCTGGTTGGTGGACGAGGGACTGGAGGTTAGGGAACTGGCCCTCTGTCTTGGTCCCCTGAACTGACAGGACAGGATTTGACTGAAGTGCATTTGAGCAAGGCACCTAACCCCCCAACTGCTCCCCAGATGCCATGGACCGGGCTGACCACTGCTCTGGGCAAATGTGCTCACTGCCCCCTAGTGTGTGTATGTGGGTGTTTCACTGCAGTGGGCTGTAAAAGCTCTCAGCTCTCTAAGCTAGCTAGCTGGTTCTCCACTACAGCTAGCGTTACAGCACACTTACCTTCCTTAACATCTCCAGCTCTAAGTGGTTTAGACGCCTGTTCATCTCTTACTCCCACCCACTCTACCACCGCCAAACAGTTTGATTGACAAGGGTCCGCGACAAGCACTTCCTGTGTGTTAGACCCGCCCTTTCCTCAGAACTCACAGTGTGTAAGTGTTTCACGTCTTTTTGTTTTTACTTTAAATTTGTACTTTTGATTTCCTGAATGTATTTTTTTTTCGTTTGTAAATTTGTTTTTATTTTTGTTTTCTGAAATGTTAATTTGTTTTGCTTCTCGGACACGGTACATTCGTCCACGTGCAGCACAGTCATAAGCTCTAACATTGAGTCTAGTACTGAATCTTTACTGCCACCTAGTGTCTGTCTGTGGTCACTGTAAGGACACAGCAGTACAAATCCACTTCATTTCACCGACTCTAACTTCAGTATAGGAGGTGCCAGCTCAGCTCTCCTCCAGGTGCTCATTATAAAGAACAGCGTACTAGACTGGGAGGTTCTGTACAGATCTAGAACGGTTAGAGCCGTAACCACATTATAATTATACACTCACTGTTAAAAGAACAGCTGGACGAAGGAGTCAACCCACAGGAAGGAAACCTGGTGTGTAGATCTGACCAGGTGAGACGTGCTAATGATTCAAGTTTCACACTCGGCCGCACATGTGACATAAGCAAGGACGCGTCTGATCTCTGTACCTGACTGACCCAACAGCCACGATTACAGACATCCAGCGAGCAGTGACGGACAGACCAGTAGAACTGCTCCAAACCTGGTTAGAAATAAACCTTGTTCTATCAGCTCCACTGGAGGTTCAGAAAGCTGGTTCCTCCTCCTGTAAAGCTCCATTCTGGAGGGTTTTAAGGTGGACAGACGGATGCTGGGTGATCACACTTCGCTGAAGCTCACACTGAACTACATGTTGATCTGTACATTGTGTGCAGTTACACCTTCCCACCACAGGGGTCTCCAAACCCCCAACCTCTATACAGAGCTGATCAGGTCACCATAACAGAACCGTGTGTGTGTGTGTAGCTATGGTTCCTGATATGTGGCACCGATTCTGACGGGTCAAAGACACTTTTGTTCTAGATTCGAATGTGGGAACCTTTAAAGCGAATGAATAAAGGAAGCTGATTCAGACTCGACATGTTTAAATTTTTATTAATGCAATCCAATACACATTCCCCAATGCGCAGCTATCACCCGCGGCAACAACTGACATTCTGGGCGTTCAAACAGTAAAAGGAATTAAAAAGAAAGGAATCAATTTTCATTTCAAAATCAATTTTTTCCATTTTTCTATTTTTTTGTTTTTTGTTTACTGTAATCAAGGCGTAGACGTGGCGTCCGGCCCGGCGACATTTTTTAATTCCATTTTTAAAGACATTTTTCATTTTTCATTGTTTTATGAGTTTTGTATTTTTCAATGTTTAATTTTTTTTCCTTTTTCCGTCTTGAAGCTGGGTTGCAGGACATTCTGGTCTGAAAGAGAGACACGGCACACCGTCAGCATAATTCCGACCACAGCGTGTTCATTTTCAGCTACACCGTTACAGAAACTCCGTACCTTCCATTAAACAGCAGGAACAGCAGCGCTGTTCACAGACTTCTGAGCGGCTTCCTTCGCCTGGTGGGCCTGGAGCACAGCGACCGCCTCATCCACCTAAACGTAAACCAGACGGAGTCACTGCAGAGTCTACACACGGCGGAGGATCAAGTACACCAGATTAACTCCGAATGCGGACTGACCTTGGAGCGCAGAGACTCGGGGGACTCCAGCATGTGGAGCAACTCTGAATTGTCGATCTCCAGGAGCATTCCAGTGATTTTTCCCGCCAGGGTTGGGTGCATGTTCTGGATCAGGGGGAACAGACGCTCGCCTGGAAGCACAACACAGTGTTATAATGACCAAGAGAAGAACGACGGCCACGAAACAAAACCATCTGTATCGGTTTCAGCAGGACCTCCGAGTGTCTCCCGAGACGGGGGTGGGTTTAAAACCTACCGATTTTCTCAGTAACTGGATTTATTATATTTTGGAAGTTATTCGGAATTCAAGTCAACATTTGTGACGACTGAAAGAAGAATATGAAGGACAAAACAAGAACACTTCCACAATCCTGTTCTCAGAAACGGCCAAAAACAAGAAGGAACATGGTAGAACATCCAGACAGGTACAACTGGACCTGGACCAGATCTAAAAACACGACCAGTTCCCAGCCTGCCGAATCAACCGAATTCATGTTATGACTCTGATGGGCTGTGGGATTCCCAGCTGGGACAGCAGGCGTGTACCTAAACCCAGCTGGTATGAGAGTGCACAAGAGTGAGACTTACCGAGCATCTGCTTCTGCTCCTGCGGAGGAGCGGCGGCCAGCATGGAGGCCGTGAGAGGCTCCTGACCCTGCACGTGCACCGCAGGCTGGGGACGAGACGGAGGATGATTATTTAACCACGAGATCAAACGACACTGCTAACAGACAACCCCGAACCGAACAGGCCGACGTGCGCGTACCTGCTGCATGGGCACCTGAGGCTGTGTGCCCAGGTGCTGCTGTGGGTTGCGCACTCCCGGGGCGTATTTGTACTGCGGCACCGCTCTCACCGGAGCGGTTCCTGTGGCTGCTCCTGCGTTGGTCGGCCTTGGGCCCAGAGGCTGAGACGCTACGGAACACAAAGACCGTCAGGACCAGAACTACAGGCTGATACAAACCCAACCCGCAGGGCTGTGGGAGACTTACTCATGCGCTGAGTGGCCATCATGCGGGGAACCTGAGAGGTGGTGGGCCTGAGGGCGCCGAAGGTCTGTGGGCGGGGTGCAGTGGGCCGGATGGCGTTCGGCATGTTCTGGAAATCTGAAACGAAACACAGAAGACGGGTCCATGAAGACACTGCGGGAGGCACGCCACTTCCTTCCACACACGGGGAGCGTCACTAACCAGCTCCGAACAGGAGGAGTGGATTCACCACATTCTACAGGAACTCTGACTTTCAGAGGCGGCACCGCCAGTACCAGGTACTGGGATCAGCGGAAAACCCTGAATACCCTGATTAGGAAACGGATCCTTTATTAGGAGCTTTATGATTTATTAACACTCAATCTGAGTAACAAAAGTGGTTTTGCTCCGTCTGTAATCCTGTGTAATATGCTTATATGTACACAAACACACGTGTGTCCGTCTTTACATTTCTGTCCATAAACCACCATAACAGCTCATAACCCACCTGGTTCACTCTGCTGCAAACACTGTACATCACAACTGAACATACTTATTAATATTAATTAATACTATTAATATTTTGCAATTTCAACACTTTTAATCTAGCTCATAACGTGTGTGTGTGTGTGTGTGTGTGTGTGTGAGTGAGAGAGAGTGACTCACGCTGTGGGCGGACGCTCTGTGTAGCCCAGCGGGGGCTGGGGCGGAGCTGAGCCAGCTGACTGCTGGGGTAATACGCAGCCCGGTTCTGAGCCTGCAACACAAACACAGATGTTTCAGCATGGCCTGTAACACTGAAGCACATCAACCCTGGGTAAGATGACATGCTGGAAGGAACAGCTTCGCTGGAGCAGAACTCGATATCTCCAGCTTCATAAACACATGACTGGAAAACGCTAGCTCGGTCTCCACGTAGTCACGAACGTCAAAAACCACTTCTTTAATCTCCAGTTAAATCTTAACCAGAATTAAAAGCTCTGGCTGTTTCCTCCATCTGCTGAAGAGTTACTCTTCATACGGGGTTTTGTTCCAACAGCAACAAGCAGCAAAGACGACCGTTTAAAGCGACAGGTCACAAAACTAACAATAATAATAATAATAATAATAAACTAAATTACTATCATCTTTACTCTCAGATCCAGGGCAGTTTTGCCATTTAGCACTGAGCAGCCACATCTGAGGCTGCTGGTACCGTTTGCGCTATGCTAACGTACTCATCCCATGTGGGAAGGCTGTCTGTGTGCGAGTCTGACCTGTGGGATGGCAGCCATGAAGTATCCAGATGGCGGGGCAGGTTGGTACGGGTTGAGGACGGGGTTTGGCACGGCGCGGACGCTGGCCATCCTCTGCATGTACTGGTTGGTGAGGTGGGCCTGACGCTCCTCCTTGCGCTGAGCTAAAGCCACGTACAGCGGCTTGGTGGCCACGATGCGGCCGTTCATCTCGGTCACGGCCTTGGTGGCCTCCTCCGGAGAGGAGAAGCACACAAACCCAAAACCTTTGGAGCGGCCTCCCTCCATCATCACCTGCAGAGAGAGGATGTCCGTAAAGGATGAAGAACACCGAATACAGTACATCCATTTATCTGCTGTGACCTAGAACACCAGACGTGCTGCCCGTGAACGAAAGCCGAAGCCCAAGCTCACAAACTGGCACTTGGATTTCATCTGCATGGGTTTTTGGGTGCAGTGCTCCATTAGTAACGTTCTGTTCGGGGGAATGGATGAGCTAAGCTGTATTCAATTCAAGGTTCTTGTGGTGGTTACCTTGGCGCTGGTGATGGTACCAAATGGTGAAAACTCCTTACGGAGGCGCTCGTCGTCCAGACCGTCATCCAGGTTCTTCACATACAGGTTCACCCCCTGTTGGCACAGCAGGGTATGAGCATGAGTCTCACAAAGCTAGATTCCCCACCCAAAGTGAGAACAGTCCAACAGTGAGAAATGACCCCTAGAACTCCTGTTGGACCGGCGTGGTTTAAATTAAGCACAGTACGACACGGCCCATCCACTCAGAGCTCACCTACATAAAGCCCAGACTAACTCAAACACAGGTGAACTAAAGCCCAAAGCAAGGACTGTACAGGAGCAGCGTCCTCTGGTTCTATTAGACACGACCGGTATGATCTTATCTGGCTAACTCAGTGAAACGCCCCCTTCGGCCGTGTGTACAGGTGCGGTGGATGTGTGTAACGGTGTGTGTAACGTGGTTTTACCTGGTAGCGGGTCATGCGGTCCTGTTTCATCTGCTCGAATTTGCGTTTAAGCTCCGTCTGCCTCTCGCCTTTCTTCTGAGCTCGGCCCACATAAACCTGTTTTCCATTCATCTCCTTTCCATTCATCTCGTCCACAGCCTGAGAG
>CM067497.1:24477232-24492001 GCA_034552555.1 Semaprochilodus insignis
TTGAGAGCGGGTTTGGTGTGAGGTGGTTCAGATGTTCTGTACAGTGGTGGTGATGGGAACCAGGGTTCTCCATGTCTAGAACCCACATATAGACACTTTATTGACTATCTAAACCACCAGTGAACCTACACGTGTCTTCTGAGTGTATATGGAATGTTGATGATGAAAATCTGGAAAACCTGGAAATACTAAGTTTCTTTGGGGGACTATTTGACCTCCCAGCGCCCTGCAGCATGTATCCCTCCACCATGAATGGAGTTTAAGGCTGAAATCTTCTCCACACTATCATAAACAGCGTCTCAGACATCAGGCAGCGTATTCAGAACCACCTCATGTAGGAACTTTCTGTGAGGGAGCTTTTAGAGGAGGACGTCTGGTTACCTTCACCACCACTGTAAACAGTTCTGACTGAAAGTTTATCTAGAACGGAGCATCTTACATCGAACCACCCATAATGCCTTTTTCCGAGAAATGTTTGTTTTTGTCTGAACATTGTGGTGTCTTAAAAGCGCTAAGGGTTCTGGTTGTTAGAA
Organism: Semaprochilodus insignis; assembly: GCA_034552555.1. NCBI lineage: Eukaryota > Metazoa > Chordata > Actinopteri > Characiformes > Prochilodontidae > Semaprochilodus > Semaprochilodus insignis. The sequence goes on from CM067497.1 coordinate 24,477,766, forward strand.
CAGCTTTAGCGTTCCGGTAAGCCGTTACTGTTGAGTTAACCTCAAGTTGGATTGAACTCCCCTTCACATGCACACGCATCACACAGGAATATATAAGCTGCAGATTGCACTCACGATTCCGGTTGTATTGTAGCATCCATGCGTGACACACGTTCATGTAAGGGGAGTCTGCTGGGGCGTCAGATTTCGGCACAACGATGCCAACAACAGCCAGGAACTGAAAGGAGTAACATTCCAGGACTTGATTACGGGAGCTTCAGACTTCCAGGCTTATTTGTGGTGAGATGGACACGGACTGACCGCACTGTTTACTGTGAGATGAGTTCATTTCTGTGCCTGCAGCCTGAAACTGGACTGTGGTACCTTTTTTGGGAAAAACTCCAAAGCTCTGTGAGACAGGGACACAGATAAGATTTCCAACCTACAGTCTTCCATAAATACCATGATCAGGGATGAACACTGTGCTGTGGGTGTTTACCCGTTTAGCCGTGAGACTGTATCACATCCTTTATCTCTTTAAGCTCTCGCCAACCAGTAAAGGCCAGTCCCAGGCTTACTCTGTCCGGTCTCTCTCTCCATCACTCTCTCTTTCTCTCTTCCTCTGATAGGGTAGTCTTCCTTCTCTTCCCAGCATGCCATGATGTCCATGCTGGGAATACCGAGCTAGCTCCTGCTTATAGCTGCTGAAGATCCATAGTTGTTGTTGTGTGACGTGGTGCCATAAAGCGTTCCGCGGTTCTGATGAGAGGTCTCGTACACGGTCCTCCAGAGTTAGATAGAGCTGTAGCAGGCGTTCCAGGCCCGGAGTGGGAATGCCAGAGACGCGGTTCACCCTGTTTGAAGTACTCCCAGACTGATCCTGAACGTGGTATTTTAAGATCATGCTGTTACATAGTGTTGACCTAAGTGTGATGTGTGTAAATGAGCTCTGTTCCGATTGGTGAGTGAAGATTTTGAGACTTGAAATGTGAAGCTTTAACGGCTTTTCCTCAGAGAAGCTGGCCGGTGGTGACCCTGGTGATCCCGGTGACCCCAGCCCTGAGTGGTATCTTGCACAGCGGCTGTTGGAGCCCATGGCCAGGTGAACTTGAACGTTGTTCTACAGGAGCGTTAATGTACATGTATGGTGTGTGAGGGTTCAGCCAGTGTGATCTGGAATAGAGGCGTGTGGGATTGTGTGTGAATTTCCTAATTGGGTGGCGTGTTCCTTTGTGGTTCTCTCTATGGCTGACCCTGCAGAGTGAAAACCGGATTTGCGGATCAGGATAACGGGCCTGAGTTTAATAATCAGATGTTTGTGTGTATATTGCAGTAAACGGAGGTTCAGGCTGTAAACAGGCGACACATAAACACTGGAGTGGATATTTAAGGTGTCCTGTTGCGGAGTGTAGCGACCTGAACACGCTACCTTTGTTTCCTCTGTGAAGAATGCAGGTAGCAGGTTATGCAGGTGAGTTCAGGGCAGGTGCCCGAGGCCTCCTCTGCCGCCGACATTTCCTCAGGATGAGTGTTCCTGGGATAGAGCCTTTAGTAGAGCTCATGTTTACAAGCGTGCGACGTGTTCCAGCATGATCACAGCTCACTGTGTACCTCCTCTCAGACTTTCAGTCTGTACGGAACAGCAGAACCGATCTGCTCTACTGGGCTGAACGCTTCCGTTTGATTGGTCCGTTCAGTCCACTGATTATGAAGTACTCTTGACTGGTTTATTTCTCATTGGTAAAATAGTGTAAAAAATAAATAAGATTGCTTTAGAACACCAGACAGAACCGCGTTCTAGAGTCTCTCATTAGCTAATAATAATATTGGTGATGATGACATGGTGATGATCGTGATGATATTGTGATAATATATTGATGATGATGGTGGTGATGTGATGTATTGTGATGGTATATTGATGGTGGTGATGTATTGTGATGTATTGTGATATTGTGGTGGTGTGTTGTGATGATGGTGATGTATTGTTTGATGATATGGTGATATTGTGATGATGGTGATGTATTGTTTGATGATATGGTGATATTGTGATGATGGTGATGTATTGTTTGGTGATATTGTGGGGATATTGTGATGGTGGTGATGTATTGTGATGACGGTGATGTATTGTGGTGATATTGTGGTGGTGTGTTGTGATGATGGTGATGTATTGTTTGATGATATTGTGATGATGGTGATGTATTGTTTGGTGATATTGTGGTATTATTGTGATGATTGTGATGTATTGTGGTATGGCTCAGCCCTGCTGCAGGCTGTGCTGACGGCGATGATGACATGTCTGCTGTGGTGATGTATTGTGATGGTGATGTATTGTAATGGCGGTGATGTATTGTGGTGATGATATTGTGGTGGTGTGTTGTGGTGATGATGATGATGATGATGGTGGTGGTGGTGGTGGTGGTGGTGGTGGTGGTGATGTAATGTGTGGTGGTGATGATGGTGGAGATGATGATGGTGGTGATGTATGGTGGTGGTGATGTGATATGGCTCAGTCCTGCTGCAGGCTGTGCTGACGGCGGTGTTGACGTGTCTGCTGTGATGGTGGTGGTGGTGGTGGTGGTGGTGGTGGTGGTGATGTAATGTGTGGTGATGATGGTGGTGGTGGTGGTGGTGATGTAATGTGTGGTGGTGATGATGGTGGAGATGATGATGATGATGATGATGATGATGATGGTGGNGTGTGGTGGTGATGATGGTGGAGATGATGATGATGATGATGATGATGGTGGTGGTGGTGATGTATGGTGGTGATGATACTGTGGTGGTAATGATGGTGGAAATGATGTTGATGATGGTGGTGATGTGATATGGCTCAGTCCTGCTGCAGGTGGTGCTGGCGGCTGTGCTGACGTGTCTGCTGTGGTGATGCGGGAGGACTTAGTCGCGCTGTAGATAGAAGATTAGACTGCAGGAAGTTCAGCATTGTTTCCTGTGTGGAGGATCAGCAGGTCTGTGGGGCGCTGGAGGAAACTCAGACAAAGAGACAGTGAACTCCACATGCTCCGCTCGCCGCGGCCCAGCCTGCTGACTCGTTCACACGTTATCACCTAATCAGACACGCGGCTCAGACGACTGATAAACCCGTCTGTAACGTGAGCGTAGTAGGAGTTGCTGTATCGTGTGTGTGTGTGTGTGTGTGTGTGTGTGTGTGTGTGTGTGTGTGGGTGGGTGGGTGTGTGTGATCTCTGTCGGTTATGTACTGATGCTCTTATTGTTGTGTTTTGGATGGACAGCTAAAGAACGTCCGTCAGAAGATGGTCCGAACAGGAGTGTTCTCTCTGGGGTATGTAGGTGGATGCAGCTGAGCGAGCTCTATTGTTGTTAGGGGCTTCAGGAGCTGACACTAGATGGCGCAGTAGACGCGTACACGTGCAGATCTTGTCTGACAGAGGAATCAACTGATCACAGTCTGATTTACAGTCAGATCAGTTTAGAGAGTGACCGTCCCTCTAGGTCAGACGGGATGACTTTCCCCCCCGCCAGTTTTTACTTGACTCCCTGAACCAAACAGACCTGTCGATCCTGCAGTGTACGTATACAATCAGGCCAAATCGTCACATCAGTCTGGGACGTCTGTTGTCTGTTATTAACAGGCTAATCCAGCGCTCAGTCTCTCCTGTATGACGTTAACGGAGCTGCTGCTCCAGCTAGTAGGACTTTTTGCAGATGTGTCGGTTCTCCCTGTTCTGTGGTGTGCAGAACTGGTTATTGACCACCGCTTTAGTGTGACTGTTCACACAAAGCCTCCTAAACCTGCTGATGTTGTCACCGGATGATGATCCACTTCCCCTGAAACTTTCCCTTCCTCATTCCTGACCCAGCATACTGCTGAGAGTTTGGTGTTCCCGGGATGTCTCGTGGTGGTGGTGTTGTGCTGATGTATGTGAGCACCAGTGAGGAGGTTCTTATCTACTGTATAATGACTGGTGTGTGCTGTTGAGCCATCTGCTCTGGGACATTACTCAGGAAGTGTGGGATCCTGCAGTCGCGCCCTGTCTCTCTCGGAGACTCGCTGGTGCGAAGTGCCGCTATTTTCGGGCTGAGGCGTTATACGCGTAGAGGCGGTTAGTGACGCAGTCTCGATCTGTGTTGTCACGGTGCAGATTGCCTTTGTGTGTTGGTCTTCACGCTTGCTGACATGTGACTCTCACAGCAGGAAGTGTTATCGGGCGAGCCAGCTGTGAGCAGGTGGCCTCGGGAGGGTGAGAGCTGAACCTGTCTGTGGTATTTACACACAAAACATAATTCAGAGCTTCATTTCCTCCCGCCAGCGCTGTGGTGTCTGTCCCTTGCACAAGTGTCCGCCGTCATCTTTTAGGAATGACCTGGAAAAGAACCTGGAGAAACGCGTGTCTCGTCTCGGATCCAGTAAACTGGAGTTTAACACAGTCAGGCAACTGAAACTGTGCTGCTTCCAGATTCCCCTCAAACTGTGCTAAATCCAGATTCTACTAAAACCACACCAGATCCAGATTCCCCTCAAACTGCACTGAATCCAGATTCTTGGGAGACGTCACTGGATCCAGATTCTACTAAAACCACACCAGATCCAGATTCCCCTCAAATTGCTTTGAACTCAGATTCTACAAACATTTCACCAGATCCAGCTTCCCATCAAACTGCTTTGGATTCAGCTTCCATTTGAACCACACTGTACCCAGTTTCCCCTCAAACTGCAACCAATTAAGATTTCCCTGACAATGAACCAGATCCAGACCCCCTTAAAATCCACTGGATCCAGACTCCCTTTAAACTGCACCCGATCCAGGTTCCTTGGAAGTACACCTGTTTCACATTCCATCAAAGCTGTACGGTGATAATATTTACGGTGATAATACGGTGGATATTTCATTGTTTGCGTTAGGATTTGCCAGGCAGCTTGTTTTGTAGACCTCCGTGTGAGTGATGGGAATACTAAGTTTCTTTGGGGGACTATTTGACCTCCCAGCGCCCTGCAGCATGTATCCCTCCACCATGAATGGAGTTTAAGGCTGAAATCTTCTCCACACTATCATAAACAGCGTCTCAGACATCAGGCAGTGTATTCAGAACCACCTCATGTAGGAACTTTCTGTGAGGGAGCTTTTAGAGGGGGACGTCTGGTTCCTGTTCTGACTTTATCCTGAACCGAGTGTTTCACACCAAACCCCTGTTTCCGTCCCCACTTACGCCCCCCAGTTATGCTGGAATGTTCCTGGAAGTGTGCAGTTTGAACCAGGAGTATGCCCGTGGGAAGGTTGTGGAGAGGGAGCTGGTGAGCGGTGGGGTTAGTGAGACGGCTGTCTGGTGTCATTCCATTTCTGTTTGAGCTCAGACCCTCAGGACGCCCCCCCCCCACCCCCCTCTCCTGGAAAAGCACCCACCTCTCTCTGCGGGATATAAATAACCCCTGTATTTAGGTCTGTGCTAACTGCAGGTCTGACCCAGTGAGCGTTCAGCAGGGAACATGCAGACCCTCACCGTGAGCCACTCCTTCCGAACGTTCTGCTCCCTGGATCTCCTCCACTGTCACCTCCCTCTCCGCCGTCACCGTGACCCAGTAGCTCAGTACGAGTGAGTCAGAGCGGTTGAGTCTGCGTCACTAAGAGGATTCTCTCAGTTCCTCGGCTTTAACCTTCCTCCTCCTCGTCCTCCTCCTCCTCGTCCTCCTGCATAGTGGAGTTGTTTTCTGGTGAGCTCCTCTCGCGGAGTAGTGTGGGAGTGATGCAGGACTTCTGGGGAGACATTGTGAGGAGCACTAAAGGGCCGTCCATTTTCCTGGTAGGTCTCTGAGCGCAGTTCTGCTCAGGGTTTGTTTATCGGTGTCCTGGTTACTGTATGTGTTTACGGTTCTGATCGGGCTGTAAACTCTGCTGCCGTTCTAAGACGCAGCACCCCGTGTGAAGTCTGAGGACCCTCACGCTCCCACATAATGAAGTGTGAGTTTTTATTGGTGTTCGAGGGGTTCGGATCAGGATCAGGGTCAGGGTTAGAGTCTGGATGGATGGGTTAGTGGTCAGTTGTTCTGATGTAATTCCGGTGTTGTCCTGCCTGGTGTTTTCTGTGCTGCTCTATCCAGGACTGACTGGTCTCGTTGTGCGGTGACGCGGTGTAGTGCTCTGTAAATACCGATTATCTAAGGTATGATCAGAAGAGCGTTCTGTGACGTGACTGAGCTACTACGAACTGATGGAGCTTCCTGCTGTCCAGTGCTGTGTGGGACCGTCTCCTGCATGCTCCTGGGCCTCCTGGAGATCCTGCTCATTTCATCACAGACGGTTCTTCTCCTGCGCTGAGCACTCCTCTTACCCTCTCACTGAGAGATCATCGCTGTGGGCCTCCAGCAGCAGCTACAGCTGCTTTGTGATGATTTCTGTTGTGACTTGATTGATCACAGTGAGGATCATTGAATTCCTGATCGTCACTCCCGGTGTGTGGAAGACAGGATTATTTAAACCTGTTACTGTAGTTATTAATGGTCAGGTGTGAGGATCGTTAGCAGTCCTAAAGTTTTACTTTGTATCCTCCTCTGAAGTGTGGAGCAGTGTGGAGCAGTGTGGAGCAGTGTGGAGCAGTGTGGAGCAGTGTGGAGCAGTGTGGAGCAGCTGAGTTTGGAGGAAGGCCATGCGGCGGAGTTGCCCTTTGGAGTGTTAGATGATGCTGCAGTTCTGAGGAATGCTGGGATTGCAGCCAGCAGGCTGGAGCACTTGGGTTAGTCGTGTATACAAGGGTGCAGCCACGGCTTCTGCTCCGCACACACAACAGGTCTGGCAGCATGTTTCAGCTCCAGCGTTCAGCTCCTGAACTAGACTCACCTGCGCAGGAGAGCAGAGACAGGAACCCTCTGACCACCTGATCACTGACCCTGAGCGGAGCACTGAGGCGTTCGGTGGTGCTGGGAAGTTTGTGAACCCTTTAGGAATGTCTGTATTCCTGCCTGGAGATAAAGAGAACCTGGTTACACGAACGAGACACACATTAGACCTGGTGGTGTATGTACTGAGTAGATGATTCAGTGGTTCAGATCTGTGAGGGTAACGGTGTGGGATCCTCTTGTGCAGCTGTAACTGCAGATAAGCATTTCCGGTACCTGTCGATCTGTCCACATCAGCTTGGAGGAATTTTAGCCCACTCCTGCGTACGGAACAGCTTCAACTCTGGCGTGTTGTTTCCTCACATGGGCTTCCTCACTTGTGTGCTTCACTGTTCTGGTAATGGTGGTGTCCTGGCCCAGATGTGGTGAAACAGACCCAAACCTTGATGCTACCACCACCATGTTTCACAGATGGGATAAGGTTCTCATGCAGGGTTCTCCTTTCTTCAGACAGAACTTTAAGTGGAATAGAATCTATTAATGTGACCTCTGATCTTTATTAATCTATTTATTAATGTGATCTCTGATCCGTATTAATCTCTTTATTAATGTGACCTCTGATCTGTATTAATCTGTTTATTAATGTGATCTCTGATTTGTGTTGATCTATTTATTAATGTGACCTCTGATCTGTATTAATCTGTTTATTAATGTGATCTCTGATCCGTATTAATCTCTTTATTAATGTGACCTCTGATCTGTATTAATCTGTTTATTAATGTGATCTCTGATCTGTATTGATCTCTTTATTAATGTGACCTCTGATCTGTATTAATCTGTTTATTAATGTGATCTCTGATCTGTATTAATCTCTTTATTAATGTGACCTCTGATCTGTATTAATCTGTTTATTAATGTGATCTCTGATCTGTATTAATCTCTTTATTAATGTGACCTCTGATCTGTATTAATCTCTTTATTAATGTGATCTCTGATCCGTATTAATCTGTTTATTAATGTGATCTCTGATCTGTATTAATCTGTTTGTTAATGTGATCTCTGATTTGTGTTGATCTATTTATTAATGTGGTATATGATCTGGTGCTTGAACTTGGAGTGATCTTTGTTGGTGGTCCACTCCTGGGGAGGGTAACGGTGGTCCTGGATCTCCTCCATTTGTACCCAGCCTGTCTGACTGTGGAGTCCAAACTCTTTAGAGATCTGAGTTCTGGAACCTTCTCCAGCCTGATGAGCATTAGCCGCTCTTCTTCTGAGGTTCCTCAGAAATCTCCTCTGTTGGTTCCATGATACACTTCCACAGTCATGTGTTGTGAAGATCAGACTTTGATAGAACCCAGTTCTTTAATAACACAGGAGAACCACTCGCACCTGATCATCATCTCACCTTCAGATTATCTGCTGATCCTAAAGGTCACACACCATAACCCCCATAGATCTGGAACCCTGGATCATCTACTCAGTACATAAATCACCAGGTGTAATATCTGTATCCTCAGGTGTGTTAATTGGGTTCTCTTTACCTGCCTGTAGGACTGGTGGAGTATTAGGCCACACTAACACATGAGTGTAGAAGCTTCTAAAGGGCTTTAAGCTCCCCTGTAGTATGAGTGTCCGTGGAGAAGCTGCCGTGGTTGTAGAGTGTGGTACCACGGAGGAGAACCTCAGAGGCTGCAGAGTGTTCCTGGCGTGTCCTCCTCTCCCTCAGGCTGTTTGTATGGTGCTGTTCTTTGCTCGTCTCCATGCTATAGTTTATTATCTCATAATTAGGCTCGGTATCATGTGCTTGTTGGACTCCGGGCCGCCTGCTGGACGACGGTTGCTGTTGGCTGCAGATGTGGATCTGAGACGTTCTCGGCTTCAGCTCTGAGCTGTGTTGGACATGCTCCAGTTTGTGAAGTCCTGTGAGATGTCAGCCTGGCTGTGATAATATTTACTAACATCAGTCGACCACTCGGGCCGGCCGCGTTTGGGGGAGCAGGGTGTGGGTTATTTTTAGGCCGTGCTCGGAGGAAGGAGCCCAGGAATAACGGCTGTTGGTCATGAATGGAGCCGGACGTGGAGCTAGCCGCTCTGTTGGTGTCGGCGTAGGCTCGGCCTTGTGTGCCTTGCTCATGTACGGCTGTGTTACTCATACGGCTGCTGTTTGAAGATCTGTTTCAGTGCAGTGGGGCTCAGGTAGAGCTTGTGGGTCGACCTGCTCTTGAGTGCCCCCTCTGGTGCAGTACGGAGCAGCTGTGAAGGGTCAGTAACCTCAGTTGTTGGTTATTTTGAACAGCAAACATAATGTCTACAGTAGGGGGCACTACAACTGGCAAAGCTGAAACCTTGAGGTATTGATGAACAATGATTTAAATGCTGTGTTCAGGAACGGAGAACATATTTACGGCTGAACGTTTTCATCAGAATGAGTGAAGTGGTGCTCGGGTTTCAGCCGGAAGAGAAGAATGGCTGCTGGGAGGGGTTGGAGTCTTACAGGTCATTTCAACAGTAATGAAAAGGAGGACAATCAGAGTGTGGGTTAATGTGCCTTAATGTTACTCAACCTGCACTACTGTTTATACTGGCCCGGTCATATCCACTTTAATCCTACATCTTATCCTGCTAGTGCACACGTCACTTTATCGTCATTATTGTCTTCACGGTCTCTCTCAGGCCCCTTATTTTACTCTATCGTGTGTCTTGCGTCAGTCTATTTTATGTTTATTGTGTATTACATGAATATACTCTTGTTCTTGGTTTAGTTGTTAAATGTTTGTGTGCTGCACCTTGGGACGGAGAGTAATGCTATTTCAATCCTCTGTATGTCTGTGCATATTGAAGTACTGACAGTAAAACTATTTGACTTGACTACAAGGAACATCAGACACCAGATACATCATCCCTGTTCATCTGCAGCGTCAAGAGGAGATACAGAACCTAAGAACAGCTATCAGCCCGGTGTGTCCTGAATTAGAGTTTGGGTTTCACCAGGAATGTTCAGTCAGTGTTGTCGCTCTTCACTCTCTGTAGGAATACATACATGTATACACTGTATGTTCAGACTCGGTGTATGTACGAACTCGTTCAGACTCTGTGTACGTGCAGACTCGTTCAGACTCTGTGCACGTGCAGACTCGGTCAGACTCTGTGCACGTGCAGACTCGGTCAGACTCTGTGCACGTGCAGACTCGGTCAGACTCTGTGCACGTGCAGACTCGGTCAGACTCTGTGCACGTGCAGACTCGGTCAGACTCGGTGCACGTGCAGACTCGGTCAGACTCGGTGCACGTGCAGACTCGGTCAGACTCGGTGTACGTACAGACTCAGTCACAGTCGATATCATGGTTATGGTAAACGTGGTTCTGCTCTACTTTCTCACAGATCCCTCCACTGCTCTGTCTTTGTACTTGGCCTTCCTCCGAGCAGCTGGGCATGTTGGGAATCAGAGTATTGTCATGGGGCTTTAAGCAAACACGCTGCAGAGATGAAGGTCCTCATCCCCGAGCCCAACCCAGGGGCGGTCTCTCTGACGTATCCGCATCTCAGCGCTCCTGAAGTAACTGAGAGCTGTGAATGGAAAAATGGCCCTCATCCTGGTCTGTGTGCTGGTGGAAGCTTGTTCTCGTAGATAATGAGAGCTAGTCTGTCTCCGGGTCTCTGTGATGGGGATCAGTCTTATGGTGGGCAGGTATAAACCAGGGAGGAGCTTCTTGCTATTCTTTATCCACCATGTACTCGGCTGTACATTAATGTATCTAAGGCCGAAGTAACTCTTAGACAGGCCTGGAGTGGTGGTGCTGGTTTTGCTGGTGAACGTCTCTGGATCAGAACGTCTCTGGAATCAGTGCTGATCTGGGTCCAACACATTACACAGACGTCAATACGAGATTAACCTTCTGAGGAGTCAGTATTTTGGAGATACAAGGTTTTGTCCTGTCAGCAGTGACTTCATCTGTTGCCTGGAATTGTTTCCCTGTTATATACGGCTCTGTTTACTCTGGGTAAGAACCTAAACGGCACATGTTCCAGCCTTTATTCCGGAGTGAGTGGTGGGTATGGTTCTGTTTCTTACTGGGTTTAGTCTGAATGTTTAGTCAGGCGCTCCTACAGACTGCTCTCTCCTGCGTCTGTAGAGTTACTCTATAAAACCCGCCGTATAAAAACCTCAGCTCCGATTAATCCTGTGGGAATACTGTCGTATACTGACTCGGAGTCTCCTGTGAGGGTTGAAGAAGCACTGGAGCTGCATGGACTCCAGTTTGATCAAAAGCCTCCGTGAAGTTCTGATCAGCAGATCGGGTCCACCTGAGAGTCTGACCATGTGCTGCTCTTCATTTCCGAGTTTCAGTGTAAAACTTTGGTAGTGCACCTGAGCATGGTCTGACCATGCGTCAGGATCATCCGTATTTCAACACGGGTTTGTTGTGGCTGACAGATTTCCGGTCCGGAGGAGCAGCCACCCACAGGTCACAGTAACGTCTGCTCGGTGTGTAGCAGCAGTGCTGTATGATTGTCGTTAGGCTCTGTGTTTGGACCAATCGGATACAGTGACCATCGAGAAGGACAGAACTGTCATGTGGTCTGATCACGACGCCTTCTGGAATGAAGTGATGATTTAAAACATTATATGTAGTTACAGACACACATGTGCATGATGTGTTACGGATCATGTGACTTTTCCGTACGGTACCATATGGTGGAGGTGTAGTGTAGACGCAGTGATATGTTGGACAGGCGGTTTCACCTTCGAGGCCCCTGAAATGTCCCCACGCTAAAGACTGAGACATCAGACGGCAGGCAGATGGTCTTTGAGCTGAGCTGTGTTTTGGGCGCTAACGGTCGTCTCCTGTGTGCGGGCCCCCTCTGTCTGGTCCGGTTCATAGATGTTGCCCATGTAAGGAGAGCGGGGTCTGATCTGTGCTGCGGAGGGCCTGTGTGATGCTGCTGCCTGATGGTCCGACTGAGAGTTCTCATCTCTCCGCTGGGTTCCCATGAGCTCTTTTAAAGCTCTTTATGGTTCCTCTGTGTGTCTGGGAGGCTCCAGGGAGAGCGGGTCTCCAGCTTCAGGTCGTCCGTGTGACGCTCGCTGGTAAACCGAACCGCTGTGCGTGTTTGGTCTCTAAGCTGGGAGCGCAGCGTCTCTCCTGCAGCAGCGTTTACTCAGTCATACAAACCCCGCCAGATCAGTTTCACCGTCCAGCAGGGATATAAACACAGATCCAGAACTCCAGCAGAGTGAGGTCACTCCTGACCTTCTGCCCCGGCTCTCGGCCAGCGGTGGGGCAGAGTCTAATGTACTGCGGCGTAACGCTGAGAGGACCACAGAGTCCATGTTTGAATGATTTGAGAATAAGTGAACATGTCCTCTACAGAGAACCCACACTACATCTCGACCGGTGCTCGGTTCCTGTGTTTACTGAGTTTAACATTCAGGGGAACCTTCTGATATAAAGGGTGCTGTAACTTCTGCACAGACCGGGGTTTGTGTGTAACAGACCACCAGACACATAGAACTATGTCAGTCATTCGGTTCACCGCCCACCCACGCCGTGCTGCTTGTTAGTTGATCACGTCCAGCATTTTAAGGTGGTTCCAGATTACGGAACATTTACCGAGGTGAACTCATGTTGGTGTCGCATTAGGAGCTTCTTGTCTGAAACGTGTTCTACAACTAAGGTGGAATGGATAATTCTAATAGGAGGCTGGTGGATAAGAAGCCCTTCAGCCGTGTACCGTGTGTGTGTGTGTGTGTGTGTGTGTGTGTGTGTGTGTGTGTGTGCGCGTGTACGTAGTTTAGGAGGTTTGGCAGGTTTGGGAGACACTTTTATTAGTGCCTGTCGAGTCTCATGCTGGGGAATGTTCTGGACTCTGGAGTTCACTGCTTACCTGTTGAGACCTTCATCTCCTCCTCTCTCTGTTCTCCTGCTGCAGGGTAACGATCATGAAGCTGTAGTGGACTTGGGGAAGACCAGCTCCACCATCCACACCAACTTCGAGAAGGAGGAGCTCGAAAGTAAGTCAAGTATTTATTTCTCCTCTTTCAGAAGTGTGTTAGTAGATGCCTGTGTAGACCTTCTCCTAGGTTCCCGGACGTTAGGTGCGGTAGTGATGTTAGCAGGTGTTAATGGTGTCTCAGCTTCTCTGAATGTGTGTGGGATTGTTCGGATGGAGTAATAACGATAAACCAACTTCTAAGACTGAACTGTGGAGGTGTGTGTCTCTCTGAGGAGCAGGAGGTGAGTCTCCTGAGAGGAGGATGCTATGGTGGTTTAGGTGGTTGCTCCTAAGGTAAGGGAGTGGTAACTGCAGTGTTGCAGGTGGTTGTTAGGATGTTGGCAGGCACCTTTAGTGTTGCCAGCTGGTTTGCGCTGTGATGTAGGTGGTTGCTAGGGTGTTGCTAAGCAGTTGTGAAGGTATCTAAGGTAGTTCCAAAAGCTGTATTTGGATGTTGCACCAGGAAACCCTTCTGTGTTCATACAGCACTGAAATCACCGTCCTGATTGATGGAGTCAACCGTAGCCCATTCCACCAGCGTGGGACCGGCTCCGTTCTGGTTCACGCATCTGAAAAGTTTGTTTCCATCTGGCACCAAAGAATTATAGGTTCTTCAGCACAAAACGTGAGGACATCTGTGGGTGTGTCAGTTGTTGAGGACAGAGAAGCCAACAATGGCGCCACCCAGTGTTCTGCTGGAGAACCTCTTCTAGGTCTTCTTACCTCCAGTAGTTGATCCCTGCTGCTGTCTGGATATAAACAAACATCTGGAATAACAGCCCAAACACTCGCAGGTCATCTACACGCTCCGCCATCTGGGTACTACTGTTTACTACTGCTGTGCAGCGCCATGGTGATGGCGTATCCTTGGACGTTCCTTGGCTCCAATAAAAGCTGGTGCAAACGCAGACTGGTTCCCTGAATAGCACCAAGGTTCTACAAAGCCTGAATGGAAACAGTACAAGAACCAGGGTTCTTTTGGTTGTAAAGGGGCCCCTGTGTCTCTTAACCCCATGGTCAGTAAGATCCTATTTGGTTGTGGTAGATCAGTAAAACCCAGACGCTGCAGCTCCTGCCCCACCTCCCCCCCCCGGCCCCCCTCTGTAAGAGCTGTGTGGTGTACTGGAGAAACCCTGACCTACATTAGTGTGCTTCCTGTTCCTCAGTATAGTCAGGATTAGTCAGACTTGGAGAATTCCACTCTCGGTCTGGAGTAAACACTCTTCAGCCTAGAACCAGGAGGAGAACCTCACACGCACTTCGCCTTCACCGTTTCCTTCAGGAGCAGCCGACACGGACACAGACCCGACTGTCTGTCTGGGTGTCTGCCTGACTCAAACCCTTGAACCCTCAGACATTCATACCTGTTCAACATAAATCGTCAGTTTTTAATAATTAAAAGGTAACAAATACACGCCACGTATACGCCCGTACAAATACACGCCACGTATA
>CM067497.1:24519192-24538236 GCA_034552555.1 Semaprochilodus insignis
GGGGGGGGGGGGGGTCAGGACTTCAGACAAAGGCTGATAATATACCCTGTGTACACCAGCTGGAACAGCATGCAGGCAGAGTGACTCACAGGTGGAGTAGCAGCCGGAGCGTCGCTGTTATCCGGCGGGGAGTGGAACTTGATAAATGCGACTCCGTACGCTAAGGTCTAAAATTCAGAAACAGACAAATTAACTCCCATCGTTAACAGAATTCAGATCACCGAGTGACACACCGAGAGAGCGGCCGACCTTGCTGTACGGCTGACTGCACACGATCTTCACCCGGTCCCATTTCTCCTGAGCCGTGGCCTTCACCAGCTGCTGGGGGCCGAAGAAGCGGACTCTGTTCATGTTGGTGCCTCCTCGACTCTCGGTGGGGGACATGAACGATGATGTCACCAACAGTACCTTGCGGTGAAACGGGGCAGACAGTGAGACCGAGAGCACAGACACATATTCCCAAATCTACAAGACGGGAGGATAAAACCCCAAAATACCTCAAAATCTTGGTCTTTGACGGATGTGGAGTGTCCAACCAGAACCTCGATGAAGGCAGATCCTTCATTTCCGATGTCTATGCTGTGGACCTGCTCCTCCTTGTCAAACTAGAGAAGGGAACACAAAGGAACATCCGGCATGACTGTACGGACAATGCAGCCAGGAGAAGTAGGTCTCCTACTAAACGGGCCACCGTGCCTGTAAAGCAGTACGTGAATCAGTAGTGGCCAAACCTCACCACCACAGGGACCTTAAATTAAATATACATTAAATCTTCTATATATGAAAACCTGATCCTGGAATGCTGACAGGGCTTGCAGATGTGATGACAGCAGTGCTTATGGAAGCATATTTTGCCCCCCGTGGGTTCAGCTCAGTGCAGGACTTTTCTGTTCTTAACAGCATTATTAAAACGTGCCAGGTTCTTTATTATCTGGTCCATCATCATAAACCTTAAATATCATGCTGCACACTGTGCATGTCGAGAAATGGTCTTGTGTTATTATGCTGTGCTGGAGATATAACCTCAGCAGAGTCCCGGGGGCCCGTTTCCACCACTGGAGAACAGAAAAGCCATTTCTAATCCACACCAATAAGAACGTTTCCCATAATCATGACTGGGTGTCTCATTCGTATGAAATGCTATGTGACAATTATCCCTCATAACTGTGACTTCTCATAATTACACTTACTCATCTCACTAAAACGAAAGGAAAGAAATGCTCCTGATAATAAATCTTCATTACGATGATCAGGATTATACTCTCATATCTGTGACCCACCATCACTAAATTCTGGTTTAGTATCTCATAATTCTGATTCTAATTTCTCATATCTGTGGCGTACTTTCTCATTGTTGAGATCTCATAATACTGGCTTACTAAGTCATCATTGTGGGAAAGTTGGTCATAATTATAAGACACCACGTCAGAACACTGGGATACTACGTCACCACGAGGTCAGAATTGAGAGTCTTAATAGAGAAAGTCATCATGATTATGAGATACTAGCTCACAATTTGGAGACTCTAAATCATAGCAAGTCATTATTAAGAGATACAGAGATAATAATATATAAAGTCTATATACACAGTCGAGGCACATTATCATGACCACCAGCTGACACCCAGAGTGACCGCCGTGTGCAGCACGGACAGCAGCTAGACAGGCTGGGAGGGACTCAGTAAGGTCCTGGTAGGTGGTCACAGGTATCTGAAGCCATGCTGACCGCAGTGCATCCCACAGCTGCTGGAGGGGGGGCCTGGGGGAGGATCCATAGAGCCAACACGGCGATCGAGGTGGTCCCACAGATGCTCAGTTGGGCTTAAGTCTGGGGAATTAGGGGACCAGGGTAGTACTCAGAAGTCTTGATATTAAGTGTATTAGCCATGTGACGTGTGGCACTGTGTTGCTGCAAGATCCTATCTGCCCCAGGGAAGACAATCAGCATGTGTGGGTGTATGTGATCTGCAGGGATGGACTCATACCCAGATCAGTTGAGAGTGCCTTCCACATGGAGGAATGGGCCCAGAGAATTCCCTGAAAACGTGACTTCCTTCATGAGCTATGTCAAAAGTAGGAAGTGGTCATGATAATGTGACTCGACTGCACATATTTATATTCTCCAGTGGCGAAAATGTGCTTCCATATAGATCAGAGAGCCTCCAAACCTGTAGTATAACTGAAGTCTGCTTCTCCCCTGGTCTCGCAGCTTTCCATTTCCGGTAGGTGTCGGAGCTCAGCAGGTTGTCCGCCTTGTGAGTCTGTGGGAAAACAGGAACACATCATAACGAACCTCCGAACAACGTTACAGGGCAATATTAGAACTACAGATACACTGACTTTCCACATGGTTACTCACAGAATCCTCACTGCTGCAGGACACGACGTGCTTGAGTTTAATCTCTGGCATTCTGGCTCCCAGCTGATGATGAACTCAGCAAACCTGTAACACAGAGCTGTTAAAGTAGCCGAAGCAGTGAACTCATGGACGTCTGCTCTCCAAAGAGCGAAAAACTGACTCACAATCTGACCACTAAGAGCTAAGAGTAGACTGCCTCCTTCTATAAAGTTACTGGAATTACTCCGTTCCACCTTAAATGGTGCAGAAGTTACATTAGGGCGCCTGAGGCTACTAACCCAACACTAATACCTTTAAACTTATGAAGTATACCGTATAATACGAACCGAACACATAAACAACGTAAATAACCTGCCTACAGCGTTATGTAAACAATGCGTAGCCTACGCACCACAAACCCATTCATTTGAGCGGTCATGCTAACATGCTAACAGCAGCTAACAATAGAGCACATCATAATAAAAGGGTTTAAAAGCACGGAATTAAAGTTTAACAGCTGGAACATCTGCACACTTACAAACACACAAGATATACCGCACAGTAACAACTTCAAAGACCAAGATTCAACTCTTAAATTCGCGCTAACGGAGGGAAACCCAACACTCACGGGCCGTGGCGTCATATCCGCTTCATGCGCGCCACGACTCTTCGCCATCTAGTGGTGGGAGGCTGCAGTGCTCCACAAACCCGGAAGTTCAAGAGGAAAGGGCAGAACAACAACAACAACGAAACCGAATTAATCACAAATAAAATACGTATTTAAACTACTTTTACCGGTACTGGTAAATGTTCGTGGATGCTTCAGAAGCTCTGGCATCCAAAATCTCTTAAAGAAAGCCTTATGGTATTAAAGGGCTCATATTTCACCTTTTCTTGTGCATTATATTTTCCACACATTAAATTTCTGTCATTCAGAATTAAGTTCTGAGCATTTTATGTAAGTGTCCCCTCCTTACATGCTTTAAATATAAACTGGTTGTTTTAGTGCTGCTTAAAAGCTTGTGTGCAATTTATCATTTTGTGAATTGCTACATGGAAGCAGCCTAAAATATGATCAGATCTTCATTTAGCTGGTAATAATAGACAAAGAGATCCCAATTAAACAATCAGTTATACAGCTTGTCATTCATTTATTGAAGACATTGTTCCCACATGAAATGGCGTATTAGTAAAAGTAGTGTAACCTGTTTAAAAACATTAACCTGAGTCTTCAGCATCAAAATGTGGGCTTGGATTTGTTTCCCAGATCCAATCTTTTGAGATCCGTGCTGTGATCAGGTCAGATTTGTGTGTTCAGACATCACCAACCTTATATGAGATGGCAAAAACCGAATTCCTGCACAAGAACCTCCTCCTAGCTGTGAAACATGGTGGTGGCAGTATCACGGTTTAGTGCTGTTTTCAGTGCTGCTATTGGACCAGAACACCATCCTTCATTTGATGGAGCTATGAATTCAGGATTACATCAGGGAATTCTGCAGGATAATGTTGGGGCATCCATCAACTCAACCTCAGGAGAAGGGCCCTGCGGAAAGACAGACCCTCAGCCCACAAAGACTGCTTAAAGCAGAAGAAGTGTTGGCCCGTATGTACTGGGAACACTGAGGGGAGGGGCTGTATATGTTTGGGGGAGGGGTTTTGGAGGGAACACCGAAGGGAGGGGCTGTATATGTTTGGGGGAAGGGTTTTGGAGGGAACACTGAAGGGAGGGCCTGTATATGTTTGGGGGAGGGGTTTTGGAGGGAACACTGAAGGGAGGGCCTGTATCAGCAGAACGTGGGCCCTGCGGAAAGACAGACAGTTAGCCTCCAGACCGATTAAAGCGGAAGCGTTGGCCCGTATGTGCTGGGTGTACATGCTGGAGCAGTGTGTACAGACTGCTGCTCACGTTCCTGTGATATGGGCCCTTTAAAGAGATGGATGTGATGTCACTGTGTTGCATGAAGCACTGAAATGGAAAAGTCTTGTTTCTCCCAGTGGAAATGAAGTGATATGAGGTTATACGGTGGCACTTTTGAGCTGACTGGGCTGTTTCTGTCTGTCTCTGTTCCCTTTTCCTTTATGACTGTCAGGCTTCCCGCGAAACAGAGAGAGAGAGAGAGAGAGAGAGAGAGAGAGAGAGAGAGGCTGTGTATAAACATATAAACGTATACCCACACACTACTCTAACAGGAACAGGTGCAGTGATAGTGAATATCTCTCTGAGCTCTGAGTTCACCTCTCCTGAGGAATACCAAGTGATGATGACGATGGTCTGGTCCAGTTGGCTCCTTCTGCTGCGTTTGGGAGTAATGAAGTTCTTCTGCTGCTCTGTGATCGTTTCACCCTGCGCACGTGGTGAGTGTCAGAAATAGGTTATACACACATTTGGAGTATATAGTCATATATAATATGTATATGGATTCTACAGCTGTGAACTATAAAGAGGTGCAGGTTTAGTTTTGCTGGTTGGTGTGTGTTCAGTACTCCCACACACCTGCTAATGCACTGCAGTACAGTTTGATGGCATGTTGAGTTCTGGCTGGTTGGTCGTAGGTACCTGCCTTCACCACTGGGGAACTCCACTGGTCTATTGAACAGCCCTGCATGATTGAACAGTTCAGATGTACACAGAGTCATTCAGAGTGGGTTTGGTGTGAAACGCTTCACACAAGAGAGTCAGAACTGATCCCAGTGGAGGTGAATGGAACCGGCCGTCCTCCTCTAAAATCTCTAAAACGAGCCATTCAAACACTTTACATTTCAGCCTGGTGGAGGAGTTTGAGAAGTTGGTGGAGTTCCCCTTTTAATCCAACTAGAACTTCTTTAGGGCTTTGGAAGGAACACTGAGGGGAGGGGCTGTATTTGTTTGGGGAGGGGCTTTGGAGGGAACACTGAGGGGAGGGGCTGTATTTGTTTGGGGTGGGGCTTTGGAGGGAACACTGAAGTGAGGAGCTGTATTTGTTTGGGGGTGGGGCTTTGGAGGGAACACTGAGGGGAGGGGCTGAATTGCAGCTTTAAGTCACTCCCCTGTTCTTTCTTGTGTGCAGGTGTTCGGGGCAGTACCTGGACTGCTAACATTCCCTCCTCCGTTATCGGCGTGCCTGGGCTTTGCGTCCACATCCCTTGCAGCTTCACTTATCCTGGAACGAAAGTGTCGGGGACAAAGATGACGGGGATCTGGTTCCAGGGCAACACTGTGCATCAGATTTATAACAGCAGGCACTGGGAGAAGATGGACACTGTGTTTCTGAACAGAACCAGATTGCTGGGTTCTCTGGACAGGAACGAGTGCTCCCTGAGGATTGGCCTGCTGGAGCCCAGGGACGCCCACAAGTACATGTTCCGAATTGAGATTGAAGGCCTAGACCGATACACGTACACGAACTGGCCTGTTACCCTCAGCGTGACGGGTCAGTCTGAAACCGCTGTGTTGAATTACAGTGTTCAGCAGCAGTGTTTAGTGTAAGGTCAGGATGAGGCATGTCAGATGCATGTTGGAACTAAGTTACGTTTCCAGGAGGAGGGCTGGAGATCCCTCACAACAGTTTAGCTCAGCCTACAGAATTTTAGCCACGCCCACTGCACATTTGAGTAAAATCTAGAACCTCTTTGTCCTTCCTCCTGACAGACAGTCCTCCAGCTCCCTCCATGCAGTGTCCTGGCGTCCTGGTCGAGGGGGTGGCCGTCTCTCTGGTGTGTGCTGTGGTACATAACTGTCCCGAGGCGGCTCCCGTGCTCCGGTGGAACTCCGTTCAGGCCGAGCAGGCGGTCGCTCAGTCGCAGGGCCGGCGGCAGCTCCAGCAGGGCTGGGAGGAGAGGGTGGTGCTGAATCTGCTGCCCTCTGCTGGAACTCACGGAGAAGTGCTGGACTGCTCTGCTCTGTTCCCAAACGGACTGCAGCGGCGTGGGCCCGAGTGCAGGCTGGTAGTCAACTGTACGTTAACCTGGACGGTCATAATTCTCATGATCATTATTTCACAGTCTGCTTTCAGGAGAACATCGTGGATTTTGTAGAACTTGTAGCACTTGTAGAATCGGCCCTGTTCAGTGCAGCACAGTGGCTACAAACAGAAAAACACTGCATGGGATCAGGAACGCTTCCCAACACCGTCGTCTGTGAGCACAGCTCATCACTGCTCCACACACACAAGTTAAACTCCACCATGCAGAGAAGAACCCAAACGTAAACAGATCCGGAAACACCAACACCGTCTTCTCTGGGCCCCAGCTCATTTAAGATGAACTGAGGAGAAGTGGAAAAGTGTCCTGTGGAATCAAAACCTGCAATTCCTCGTGGAAATCATGGAGCCTCTGGGATGAAGAGAAGACAAGCCATCCGGCTTGTTATCAGTGCACAGTTCCAAGGCCAGCCTCCGTGATGGGAGTGGGTAACGGCTAGGTGACTTGCGCGTCTTGTTTTGCTTCCTCAAAGTCACTGCTCTCCGTCAACATGCTGTCGTGAGTGAATGGCTAGACTTCTTCTCTCTTGTCATCTGGAGAGTAGAATACACCGCACCACCCAGAGTCCTGAAGTAACATGTTAGGATGTAGGGACTTTGAAAGTGGACCGTTATGTGATGAAATCGAGTCATGTGATGGGTATAGTGTAGTGGGTAACACCTGTACCTCGCATGCCGTAGGCTGGGATTTGAACCCCTACCTGAGCAAGCACCCTACACTATACCAGTAAGAGTCCTTGAGCAAGACTCCCACTGCTACCTTGACCTACCTACATGTAAGAAATGTGTGATGGGCCCTTTCTAGTGAGGAAACTGGAGATACGGTCCCCCAGAATCCAGATGGCACCCTAGGTGGCCTTGGCCTGACGCTGGCCCATGGCAGAGATCCAGAGAATTAGAGCGCATCAAGTGTAGCTGACCTGAAACTTTACAGGGTTATGGGTCGTTATGCTCCTTCACCAACCACGCATGAGTTTGTACCGAGTGTTCAGGAGCTTGGAGGTAACGACACTCAGTTCCTGATCTTTGAAGTGCTGCAGATCACCAGAGAAATGATCAGAATGAAGCCAAACAGATGGGACAGTAGAGCGAGGGAACTGCATCGCTAGAGTTCAGGAAGATATGAGACCTGAAACCACCAGGCTCCTCCCATGCTGTCTTCGCTGAGGGATCTATGTTGTTGGTATCATAATCACATGATCAGCAGCTAGTCGACATCAAGCATATAGCATCATCACCAAGCAGCCTGTGAAACCCATAGCAGCAGCGGTCTTGTTCTCACGTCTCGTCCAATCTGTCTGTTTCACTTCCACGTTTTTCCAGATCCTCCCAGAAACGTGACGGTGAGTGTGCTGTCTCCACTGGGGTCAGTATCAGAAGGGGGCGCTGTGATTCTGTCCTGCCGGGCAGACAGTCACCCGGTGCCACACCTGTTCTCTTGGTTCCGTGGGCCGGAGGGCAAGGAACAGCTGGTGAAGGATCAGAGAGGGCAGGAGCTCTCGGTGGAGAAGATAACTAGGGACTCTGGCTTGTTCTGGTGTGAAGTGGAGAACTCTATGGGTTCCGTTCGCTCTCAGCCGCTTACCCTGGATGTACTATGTGAGTGACTCACAGTAATACAGAT
This sequence comes from Semaprochilodus insignis, assembly GCA_034552555.1. Lineage (NCBI taxonomy): Eukaryota > Metazoa > Chordata > Actinopteri > Characiformes > Prochilodontidae > Semaprochilodus > Semaprochilodus insignis. The sequence goes on from CM067497.1 coordinate 24,527,116, forward strand.
CCACACGGTCATTCTGACAGACTGTAACACACTACAGGAAGCGTAGGGGGCGATACGACCCGCACGGTCATTCTGACAGACTGTAATACACTACAGGAAGCGTAGGGGGCGATATGACCCGCACGGTCATTCTGACAGACTGTAACACACTACAGGAGGCGTAGGGGGTGATATGACCCACACGCTCATTCTGACAGACTGTAACACACTACAGGAAGCGTAGGGGGCGATATGACCCACACGCTCATTCTGACAGACTGTAATACACTACAGGAAGCGTAGGGGGCGATACGACACACACGCTCATTCTGACAGACTGTAACACACTACAGGAAGTGTAGGGGGCGATATGACCCACACGCTCATTCTGACAGACTGTAATACACTACAGGAGGTGTAGGGGGCGATAAGACCCACACGGTCATTCTGACAGACTGTAATACACTACAGGAAGTGTAGGGGGCGATATGACCCACACGGTTATTCTGACAGACTGTAATACACTACAGGAAGTGTAGGGGGCGATATGACCCACACGGTCATTCTGACAGACTGTAATACACTACAGGAAGTGTAGGGGGCGATATGACCCACACGGTCATTCTGACAGACTGTAATACACTACAGGAAGTGTAGGGGGCGATATGGCTTCTATCATTCATTTAATAAGTTTGTAGGTGATGATTATTCATAATAGTCTTGTTTAATAATCACCGTTAGTATTTGCTCATGTTTGGTTTCTGCTTTTTCAGATGAGCCGGAGATCATGAAGGAAAGCTGGTGCTCAGTGAGCTCTGAACAAGAGGCGGAGCTAAACTGTGAATGCGTCGCCTATGGGAACCCACTGCCCTCCATACACTGGACTGTCTCACATTCAGGCGAGCTGATCAAAGGTGAGAACCACTGACAGGTAGGGCTGAGCTTCACTCTGAGGGCTGATAGAAACGTCTGTAAACCTGAATTACTGCCAGAAATACAGACCTGACTCAGTCCACGTCTATTCGCAGGTCATATGAACGTATCTCAGTCAGGAGGACATGAAGCAGTGGTAGGCCTCAGTGCCTCACCACCGTGGAACCACACATCCACAGAGCTGGTCATATTGTGTGTGGCTGAGAACAGATTGGCTTCCACATCCAAGGCCTTCACCCTGATCCGCAACAGTAAGCTCCAAATCTGCTGCTTCCTTCCGTAGATCTGGTACTCTACATGCACAGTGGTGTCTAGAAACCACTATTAGTTAGTGGATTCGGGATGAGCTTGTGTGTTGGAGGTCCACAGAATTCCTTTAGGACAAGTTGGAATGATTAAGCTCCGTCCAGTATTGCTGATATGAGTTCAAGTGTTGAAATTCTATTGAACAGCTTTAGGATGAGATGGAGTGAAGGAGATCCATAGAAGACTTCTGGGATTATCCGGAGTGCTATACCTCTGCTGAACACTGTTAGGATGAATTGGGGAGATGGAGCTCCATCCAATACATCCAATTAGGAACATGTTTGGAAAAAAGTTGGAGTGACAAAGTTCAGAATGTCTTTAAAGTTAGTTGGAGTGATGGAGATCTATCCAGTACCTTTGGGATAAGTTGGAGTGACAAAGCTCCATCTGAATACCTTTAGGATGAGTTGGTCTGATGGTGCTACAGTGAACACGTCTGAGTTGAATTGGAGTGAAAAAGCTCCATCCGATACTTTTGGGATGGGATAGAGTGATGATGGTCCATTAAACGCGTTTGGTGGAAGTTGGAGTGAGGAAGCTCCACTGAACACCTTTGGGTTGAGTTGGTGTGATAAATATTCCATTGAGTGTATTAGGGATGAGCTGGAGTGATTAAGCTCCTCTGAACATGTTCTGGATCAGCTGGAGTGCTGGAGCTCCATCCAGTACTGTTGGGATGGGCTGGAGTAAGGAAGCTCCGGCGAACTCCTTTGGGATGAGTTGGGATAAGACGTTTGAATGTAAACTGGTTATTTTTACACCTTGTTTCTGCTGTGTTTCCGTTCTTCTCAGCCACGTCAGAGGTCTCGGTGGTGTCCAGTGGCAGGAGGTTGTGGTCACTGTGGGGTCCCCTGATGTGTTTGGGTCTGACTGCCGCACTCTTATCGACCGGCTACCTGCTGCGCTCCCGCAGAGCCAGTGAGTATCCCGTCCGAGAGGTACAGTTAAAGACTGGGGGGATTTATCACCATTGATCTCGGTATTCATGAGCAGCCAGCTGGGATTAACTGCCCAAGGAGAACTGGTTATCTCAGTGTCTGATTATCTGATGTCTGATCTCCTGGGAAGTCGATCGCTGGGTCTGTTGACTGAAAATGGACTCTGTACTGTATGAGCACAGAGAACTGATCCTTAGGCCTGCCGATTAAAGTTAACTGAAGCTCCACGTGTGAAAGTAGACCACTGTTCTTGTTTGACTAGTGTGGCTGATCGGAGGCGACCGGACCCGAGACGCCGCTGTGATCCGATAGCACTGTAAGTACATTAACGACATTCACAGATTTTATAGTTGAACCATAAACAGAAGGGATGTGATATTATAGTCCATATTATGACTCCGCACGCAATCGGGAAAACTCTAAATCCTCAAAGTCGGAGACTTAAATGATTAAATATGTAAATTAGCTGATTCATTTCCAGGTCTGAGGCTGTGAGCTGTTAGCAAATTAAGAAATATGAAAAATGCAGATATGTCAGTACGCTCCAAATATTAATACATGCAAACATTTAGAGTTTTCTGTGTTTTTATTGTATTTTGGTAATCATTGTTTGTTACAGGAAACTCATCAAAACAAGACGCAACATCATGCCAACCGCTGTGGACGGAGGAACGTGACTTCAAAAACATTATATAATACCGAGTACATGTACAGGGTTAGGGAAAGTTATTGGCTAGGGGCAGATACTGATTTTCACATTGGACCACATGGGGGCGCCAATCACTGGGGTCTTATAAACTGTGGGAATGGCCGGCTGGAGCAACGGCGGGAAAGGGTGGTGCTTTGAACGCTGCACGTCGGACTCCTCCAGAGAGAGGTTGGCTCTGTCTCCCTCTCTCTCTCTTGTCTTCTGTGGACATCCTTCCATCAACATATGAAACCTGAACACTATTACACACAGCTTGAGCTGGCCGGCCACGGGCTCATGGACTGAGCTGTCCCCCCTTTCAAGGTGATCTGAAGACTCGGACTTCAGCTGAGTTGGTCTCTCAGTGGGTCCAACCAGCTTTAGGCACACACCTTTACGTAGGTTCACGTAGGGGCAGCGTGTCTTGGTTACAGCCAGGGTCCGGATATCCTAATTAAACCCTAGACAGGTTGGTGGTTTGACTCCGTGTGCCAGTGGTTCCTGGGCTTGTAACAACAGTGACTAACTGTAATCTGAGTAAATCTGACTAACTGTGTTTATAGCATTAATAACCATGTACTTTTATTGTGCCATATTAAAACACTGATATAACTCAAAACTCTTTGATCAGTGGGATACGATGTGAACCACTCTGCTGGGCTACAAAGGCTAAAACAACCCCAGAAGCAGTCAACCAGCAGAGACGGGTTTGGGGGCGCTGGAGCTACTAGGCTAACGTAGCTAACTATGGAGGCTTTTCACTAACATCCTGTTTACTTCCTGGTTCAGTGATAGCAGGTAAACCTCACTTCCTCTCCTGTAACCACTGCAGAACTATAGCAGCAGGTTATGATAGTGACCCCAGCACTTGAACAACGAGCCCTAACAGGCATGTTTCAGTTTTCCAGCGCGGTAGTGACTAACAGCGGGAATAAGAAGCTGATGAAGCTAATTTAGTTACACGGAGCTGAAATGCTGTTCTGTCTTTCATGCCAGCGATTTCTGTAGCATAATATTTAGCTTTAAAAAGGAAAGGAGAATATCTATATGCGGTCTGAATTTGGTAGACTACATTTATTTGAGCTAGCTGTGCTAGCTGAAAGGGATATTTAGCTAGCTAACTAGATGCTTGCTAACAGCAACTACTGTCCCACACTGTTTTGATTTCTGCGTCTCTTTTACCAGCGTGTCTTTAAAAAGCTGATCCCACAGACAATAAACCATCAACTTTGCAATTTCCCTTACATTAGCTTAGCACGAACAGCTAACATTAGCTGTACATTGTATCAGAGACGTGGCCTGGCTCTTCTTCACCACAAACGTCTGTGTGAGAGAAGGGACGTCAGAACATCACAGCAGAACCACGGTGCTCAGACACACACTAGCAGTCATGTTCTCCAGTGAACAGTGAAAGGTGGATGTTCTCTGAAGAGCTGCTTTAAAATGTGGAACAAAAGATTAATGCTGTGTAGCAGACCGCTAACACGACTAGCCAGCTAGCTACTCAAAAATTCAGGTCTAAAAGATGAACTCACTTTAGAGGATCAGTTTTAGAGTGAAATAGCCGAGAGGAGCTAACAGCTAGGCTAAACGTATTTCAGGTGAACTGAGCAGCGTTAGCAGCAGCTAGCTCTAAACAGTGGATACAGTAATAACAGCTCTGAGGTAAATGTGAGGTAACTGGTCATGGGGCCGTGTGCAGTACAGTAGTGTGCCATTTTGAACCTGGAAGTAAACGTGATGTTTGTGAACAGGGTCTAGTAAACCCAAACCATCTCACACTCTCAGAACTCTCTCTGTCTCAGCTGTCTGGGCTGATCGAGTCCTGCGCTGTACATGAGCTTTTTGCTAAACTATCACTTTAAACATTCAGATGACTTCCACGTAGATGGCCGTGTCAGGGTCGGTGGTCTCGGGCGTGGGGAGGTCTCTCTCTCTCTGCTCCACAGGGTGGTCTTGGGCTCTCTCCCTCTGTGCTCTCTGTCTCCGGGCTCCTCTCCGCTGTCTCTTATGGGTCTGAAAGAGAGAGGCGGTTAGCTTTGTGCTAATAAGCTACTAACAGCTGGAGGGCAGTATGGCCGAGACATGCCGAAACTTGGAAATGAGTGTAACCATGGAAATGGGTGTGGCACGTGTGACTCCAGTGTGGTTATATACCTGTTTGGTGCGGACGAAGCAGGGTGTGCAGTTCTGGTAGATGAGCTGGTAGCTGCCGTTGGTGTAGATGTTCGTCACCTCAGCGCAGTTGATGTAGAGTGGTAGGCGGTCCTGATAGACGCTGTCCTCAAACGCGGGGGGCCTACAGCTCATCATCCGCCTTCTTCTAAGAAGGTCAGGACAGGTCAGGAACGGTCAGTCACCTGATTCTGATCAGGATGATTGATGTCTGTGGCAGCTGGACGATCAGACTAGAGGAACTCTTACCTTCCTGCTCTTCTGCAGTGGCACAGCAGCAGAACCAAGAGGAGGAGGAGGAGGAGGAAGAGGAACACCACGCACACTGCCGACATCAGGAGCCACGGACCCCCTACAGAACACACCCGTTATCACTCTACACATAGAACACACTCAGGCAGAGCTGAAGACAATCCCCACACCTGTAGGGCAAGGAAATGACTGACACTCCTCTCAGCCAATCACAGCTGAGCGTGCTACTTCCTCAGTATGAACTTGCAGTGAGGACGGCGGCGGCAGTAAGTTAGTCTGGATTACTGGAGAGGTTCGGAAGTGTTATTGGGACGGATTTGATTTCATTCCTGAAGCTGGAAAAGAGCTTCCTAAACCTGGCTCCTCTCTTTTCTCAGCTCAGTGTCTTTGTCAGATGCCTGAAGTGCATGTAGATGGTTCTTGATGGGTTCTTCAGAAAAACAGTGGTTCTATGTTGAACCATGCACACTCAAAGAACCATTTGGACTCTGAAACGGATCTTTGCATGGTGAAATGGTTCTTCAGCTTGGCTACAAAGTAAACACAGCCACATGTCATAACCACAGCACTGTAGAACAGTGCCACTCAAGTGCTGTCGCCTCACAGTAAGAAGGGTCCGGGTTTGATTCCCAACTGGGCCGTCCGGGGTCTTTTCTGCGTGGGGTCTGCATGTTCTTCCTGTGTCAGTGTGGGTTTCCTCCTCCGGGTGCTCCGGTTTCCTCCAATGGTCCAAAAACATGCACTCTCCAGGTGAACTGGAGATGGTAAATTGCGCCCCCTAGGTGTGAGTGTGTATCAGTCCTGTGATGGACTGGCGGCCTGTCCAGGGTGTTTCCAGGCCTCTGCCCAATGAGCACCGGGATTGGCTCCAGCAACCCAGAAGGATAAGCAGCTCAGAAGATGCATGAATGAAACTCCATCCTCACCTCTAGATTAACCCCTGATACATCTCAGTGTTGGTCACTCTTGTGAAGTTGGGCTGAGGGCTCTGTTCCTGTCTGCTCGGAGGTCTGGGATCTTTTGGACCTCCGACTGATGAAAACAGAAGCAGCCATGACAACCCAAGTGGTCAAACTGATCAAAGAGGTATAATCTGTTCTGCAGAACCGAGCCACGTTTCGTGTGTCATATCTACCAGCTGTTTCATTAGATCACCTGCTGCTTACAGCCGGACTTTAGACTAGTCTGGACTTACTCTGCTCCGCCGCCGGTCTCACTGCAGGTCCTTTTTGAGGAGGAAGCAGCACCTACAGATTGTGATCATAAGAGCTGGGGTCAGTTCAGAGGTCAGACCCACCTTCCCCCGCCTGCAGCAGCGTGTGGGAGTCATTTCCGATGCTGTTGAAGGCGTAGCAGACCACAGTGAGGGGTATAAGCGCCGGCCCCCGGAGCGTTTCCTGCAGGGTGTGTGAGGAGTTGGTGTGTGTGCTGCGTGTGGACGATGTGTTGTAGTCCTGCGGCGGGACGCTGCCGTTCACGCTCCAGGTGACAGCGGGACGTGGGTTGGAGTCCACGGTGCACCTGCAGACCATCAGAAAACCGTTCCATTCACAGGAGGAGGAGTGTTTCAGGATGGCAGGAGAGTCTGAGGTCACACAGAGACACAAATACTCAGCAAGGAGCAGTATCTAGAACTGTTCTAATTTGATCCAGCTAATCAGGCTACATGAACTCAACCAGGTACAACACTAAGTCTTCATTCCTGCTGTTCTGAAAATGCTGGATGAAATAGCTAGAACCTTAGAAAAGGACACCGCGAAAGGAGTTTTGGAGGAGGTGGAATAGTTGGTTTATGGATAGGATACAAACTGTGTACTCCCCATGTGGACGGTCAGAGGGTACAAGGACGACTCATCACTCACACTGGACGTTGAGGTTGGTAAGGGGACTGCTGGCCTGGCCGAGGGCGTTCCTCACACTGCACTGGACCATCAAGTCCCGGGTGATGTTGAGGATGCGGATGGTGGACGAAGGGCTGGACAGGTTGTGTGTCACACCTGACTGGATGTAAGTCCAGCGGTACTCAGTGACCGGTGGGTCTGCCTTGCACACGCAGGCCAGGTGGGCACTGCCCCCCTCCTTCACCGCCACAGTGTGGACCTCTATGGACACATCCTTCGGGGGAACTGGAACACAGTAAAACACAGAGGTGCATAGTACAGTGGTCCACCAACACTGACGTAGTCCATGAACAGGGCATTGTGTAGGCTACTTTTCCACTTCCTGTTTTGGGAACGAGAGTGGGAATTTTAGCAGTGCTATCTCATTCAGCTGGGATATCCATGGCCCAGTTTGAGTTGAGCGTTTGGAGATGTTAGCATCGCTCGTGGGGAGGCAGAAGACATAGACGTGAGCTGGAGGTTGGGGAACCACCCTTGTGACTAGGGGTGGTCACCGGTTTGATCCCCTGAACCGCGGGACACGACTGAAGTCCCCTTGAGCACCTAACCCCAACTGCTCCCTGGACGCCATAGGGCTGCCTGCTGCTCCAGAGAAGTGTGCTCACTGCCCCCTAGTGTGTGTGTGGGTGTAGCACTGCATGGATAGGGTTAGATGTAGATGTCACATTGACAAATGGTTTTGGGACATAGTTGTTTTTGTTGTTGCTCCAGCAGAGACAACAGTGATTGGTCGAGTGAGTTCCCATCACCCGCGACTTTCCCAAACATGGAACTGAAGGAGAATCATCAAACCCGACACGTTTAATCAATAATGTGATTATCTGATACAGTGCCATGTGCAAACAGACTCACAGTTGACGTGGAGCTCAGTGGACATGCTGGTCTTCCTGTCTCCTGAGTAAAGGGCTTCACACCTGAGCCGAGGTTTCACCAGGTGAGAGGGTTTGAAGGAGAGGGAGGAGACCAGCCGGGACATCTGACCTTGGATCTTCACGGTTTCCATCACTCCGGACACACTGCTGCCCTCCTTGTCCCCCCTCTCCCACACCCACTGCAGCCGGGGGAGCTGGGAGGGGCAGCTGATCGGAACAGAGCAGTTCACCACCGCCAGCTGCCCCACCACTACTGTCCCGGGGGCAGAAACTTGCGGCCGCTCAGGGAAATCTGCAGCAGGAGGAATGAAAAGGATGTCTGGGTTAGATCTCGAGTATCTCACAAGGAATAAGGGCCAGTCATGTTTCACTGGACCAGACTGAGGGCCAATCATGCTTCACTGGACCAGATTAGGGGCCAATCATGCTTCACTGGACCAGATTAGGGGCTAATCATGCTTCACTGGATCAGATTAGGGGCCAATCATGTTTCACTGGACCAGATTAGGGGCCAATCATGTTTCACTGGACCAGATTAGGGGCCTATTATGAATTATGTGTGAATTAAGAAAATAAAGCAGCTCACAGGTGATGGTCAGCTTGGTGCTCCTGGTTCTGCCCCATGATCCTCTCTGGTCCCTCAGCTGGATCTCGTACGTGCTGGGGTCTGTGGTGCTAATGTTAGCGATGGTTAGCGAGCAGTCTCCGGAGCTCAGGTCTCCAGCCAGAGCCACCCTGCTTTTAAACTCCCTCTGACTCTTGCTGACCGACTCAGCGGGGTCACTGCTGAAGGCCGTTACTGTCATTAAGGTGCGACGGACCCTCAGCCTGACCTCTGATCCCTGGGTGGGGGAAAAAGAGCAGGGCAGCAGAGCACACGACCCAAGCAGAGCAAACACCTTGTCCGGCACAGAGGGGGGTGGGGCTCCGCTACACACACACACTAACACACACACACACACACACACACACACACACACACACACAGTGTGGTCAGATATACTGTGAACTACAGTGTGGACAGACAGACAGACAGACAGATAGACAGACATACAGGTAGACAGACAGACAGGTAGACAGACAGACAGACAGGCAGACAGACAGACAGACATATATACAGGTAGACAGACAAACGCATGGACACATACAGTGTGGGCAGACAGATAGACAGGCAGACAGACAGACACACACATGAACGTATACAGTGTGGACAGACAGACAGACAGACAAACGCATGGACACATACAGTGTGGACAGACAGACAGACAGACAGACACATGGACACATGGACACATACAGTGTGGACAGATAGATAGACAGGCAGACAGACAGATAGATAGACAGACAGACAGACAGACACATTGACACATACAGTGTGGACAGACAGACAAACAGACAGACAGACAAACACATGGGCACGTACAGTGTGGAGAGATAGATAGATAGACAGACATGATAGACAGACAGACACATGGACACATACCGTGTGGATAGAGAGACAGACGGGTAGACAGACAGACAGACAGACAGACAGACAGATAGACACACAGAGAGACAAACGCATGGACACATACAGTGTGGATAGCGAGACAGACGGGTAGACAGACAGACAGACAGACAGACAGACAGACAGACACACAGAGAGACAAACGCATGGACACATACAGTGTGGACAGATAGACAGACTGGTAGACATTCACACAGACAGACAGACAGACACGTGAACGCATACAGTGTGGACAGATAGATAGACAGACAGACAGACAGACAGACAGATGGACACATACAGTGTGGACAGATAGATAGATAGATAGACAGACAGACAGACAGACAGATAGACAGACAGACACATTGACACATACAGTGTGGACAGACGGACAGGCAGACAGACATGCAGGTAGACAGACACACAGACAGACACATGGACACATACCGTGTGGACAGATAGACAGACAGGTAGACAGACAGGTAGATAGACAGACAGACAGACGCATGGACACATACAGTGTGGACAGATAGACAGGTAGACAGACAGGTAGATAGACAGACAGACAGACAGACAGACACATGGACACATACAGTGTGGACAGATAGACAGACAGGTAGACAGAGAGACAGGCTTTAATTAAAGCGGTACTCTAATGAGTGTTAGGTGATCAGCACTGCAGCAGATGAGAAGTGGCGTCTCGGCGTGTGTGAGACACTGTGACGTGCTGATTTCACAACACTGTTAAATCAGGAACATGCGGCGTAAAGGGAAAAAGAACGACTGTCTGTCGCACGTGTTCAGTGTCCCCTGACTGTCCCGCACATAAACCAAACCTCTGTGGTGAGAAACTAACATCTACAGTAGAATCAGCACTAACACCCAGAGTGAACAACAGTGTTCGGAATTCTACGTCAGGAACACTGAGCAGTGAAGAGCTGTACTGTAGCGGGTGTACCTGTGTACCTGTTATAGCATCAATCGTATATAAACGACCCTCAGTTAGAACCATCATGCAATCCTCAGCCCAGCAGTCCAGCAGTCACACAGACCCCAAAACCTCAGGATCAAATCTGTTAGAGATGCTGAACATCTCCGCACGGCGTGAGATGGAGATGTAGGTGCGTAGTCAGCACCACGCCGATCGGCGGGGTACACGGTTCTGTTATCTTATAGCTGGTAGCTGGCAGAATGAACAGCGGACTTACCGAACACCACAGCAGAGATGAGCTTCATGCTGAGCTCCATCCGTGTCTGTGTGTGAGCTGCAGGGATTCAGTGACCAAACACATGCTCGGTAATGGAAGATTCCCCCCAAAGAGGAACTCGCTTTAACAGCTTGGCAAGTTCCCTCTGTCTGATTCACACCCCGCAGTCCTCGCCCCGCCCACAACAAGTCCCCTCCAGTCCCTTCACAGTATTCTGACTTGTACAATACCACCTCTAGAGGGCAGCAGTGAGTACTGTTTGTTTATTTGAGCAGGAGGTGTTTCTGTTCTACGGTTTCTCGTTAGGTCGAGTGTATAACTCTAAGCTCTAAATGTAGGTATTGTGGTATAGACTGAGTCTGTTCTACGGTTTCTCGTTAGGT